>VZSR01000205.1:1058413-1120775 GCA_013398615.1 Brachypodius melanocephalos
AGATGACATAAACTCTTACCTGCATCTTATCAAAGAAGCTTGAAGATCAAACCAGACACATTCATCTCTTGCTTGTAATTTGCTATATGACAGTCCAGCAGTGTTTCACACAAGTATTAACAATCACAAAAAAATACAGATGGGAGAGAATTCCACATGTCCTTCAGCCAATGCAGGATTTTTCATTTTGTATTTTTCTTTTCTTGGTTCAGTATCAAGCACCAGAGATTTTTAGTGGTGGATCTGCAGCCCAGTAGCTCTCAATACACTGGAGTATTCTTCATTATGGTCTAGCTTTGGTGATTTTTCTAGAAGGCAGAAGAGCTTTTTTTGCTACACTCTCTCATTAGCTTTCTAATTCTCCAGTAAGTACTAAGGGGGTTGGGTTCATAATTCTTGCCAATTTTAGTAGGAAGCAGTTACTGTCCATTAATAATAAATATTTATATTTGCAAAGTTGTTTTTTCTGTTATGTTACCGCTTGACCCATAGCTGTTCATTTCACAAACAATCCATATTTGTTGCATATTTGTAAAAGTCAGTATCAGTATGCAGATACCGTAGCATATTTTGAGGATGTCCTGTTGCTGTCTGGATTGCTGTGCAATTTATATCTTCCATTATGACCTTATTTTGAGATACATTTCTCATCTATGCTATATTTCAATCCCCCTTTTTTAGATTGTCCCCTATTTGTTGGCCCTGTGCTGGTCATGAAGTGGCTCTAACTGAATGCTTTTGGTCTGGTCTGACAGATGTATGCCAGGACAAATCTAGTGTCATAGTTCATATATTAGAGAAAAAAAATCAAAACTGCATCGTCTGCAGCATTGATTAAGGGACAGCTTGAATCCCTAAGGCATTTCAGAGCACACTGCTAAAGATATTCCCTGTCAAAATAGGAAAATGTAATCTATTGCACATAGAATAGAAAGCCAAATCTTGGAGATATTCAGCACACAGCCTGAAACACACTAGCATGAAATGAGGCAAAGAAGTGGTCTCACTGTGCCAAGCTGAGTATCTCAGGATGTTGACATCTAATACCACAACACAGAACTTTGCCCCGTCTTGAGTAAAACTTCCAGTACTTTCAAACAGTAAAAGGACTCTGTCCCCTCACACTACTATTCTGTTTCCTTCTGTTTTGATATAAATAAATCTTTTTCACTTTTTTTTTTTTAAATAATTCAATTAAATCCTGTTCTTGCCTTCTCAAGTTCTCTCGACATAGATTTCTTCAAGTGTTTTCCCATTTGTGATCAAGAAACTGCAAGCTTCTCAGGGCGGATCATTGCAAAGAATTTCTGGGGCCAGCTTTAGTATGAGTCTTGTCTTCTCTTTTATGGTGACAAAAAAAATTCTCAAACACAGATACAGCCAGTGCTGAGCTTAAAGCTACAAGGCACCTCTTGGTCTGAGAGTCAGCTGATTTTACGTGTGCAAACAAGTACAGGCAGGTATAAACTGAATGATGTCTCAGAGCCCCCTTCGTTTGGAAGAGGCTGTTACACAATGCACTGAAGCACCCATAATGGCTCTGTTCCTGAATACATGTATAAGCTCAGCAGAAGGTGATCTCCATTGCTCTGGCAGGAGGCACTCAGACACTATTCAGGGAAAGAGTGAGTGTTTCCATGTTATTAATCAAGCTGGTGACTAACATTAATACACTGATTGACAGGACGCTCACAGCAGCTATTATTGGCTTGGATGTCATTCAATGTTATCCTCCTCCCATCATGTTGCATTCATGATGTGCTAGAGAGGCTGTATTTTATACATTAGCTTTCCTAGGAAAGCCCAACTGCACCACAGAAATAAAACTGTGATCATCCTGAAGTCAGGAGCAAATCGCTCATTAGAATCATAAGCCTTAAGGAACACAAATTCCAACTATTAACCTAGCATTAGAAATAGGGCTAGAATTTCACAGTAGGAGTTATTAGTCATTTATTTCTTGTCTTTGTCTCTCAGGAAAACTTATTTTCACTTTTGAAAAGTCTTTTATGAGAGTCAATACTGACACATAAAAAAGGATGTCTATCAGACTTGACCAGTAAAAGACAATGCATCTCATCTTCTGCCTTCCTAAGATAGATTCACCATTCACATTCATCTGTCATAGAAACAGCGGTGAAAGCAATGCCTGTCTCAGATGAAGGGATTCAGTCAACGTTTAAGGGTCTAAGGAGGCAAAGAAGACACAGTTTGCTATTAGACTATTTGTCATGCATGTACTTAATAAAGCTCACAGACCCCAGGAAGAGCCAAAATACTTCTTTCATTACCAAGAAAACTTCACCTTAAACCACTAAAATCAGTCATAAGACTCATGCAGACAACGTTGTACACAATTTGCATCGTTTACCACAGAAAGTCCCACCCAATTTTCCTAGCAGACAATTCCACTTCAGGTAGTAAGGGTAAGTGCCTAATAACACACAGGGCTCTTTCAGCTGCTTGCACGCTAACAGCCAGCATAATTGTGCCTGGTTTTTCATTTCACATGGAGACTACCTGCTTCCTGTCATAATGGTCCTTCATTAGAGGACCTATTCCATCATGATTTATGTGATATCCATGCAAGTTCCCAACGGGAGTTGTACTTTGAATAATAAAGGTAACTTCTTTGTTCCATACAGATTTTGTGCTAGTTCTATCTCCTTTTCACTTATTCTAGTCACTATTTTGATCTTCTTTTTGATGACAGTACCACAGTACACTCATAAATTCATATGCCAAGTTATTAAAAAGTTTTAAAAAATCCAAAGAAGTTACGAAGTACGCTGTAAAACTTGTTCCAAACTGAGTTTTTAGATTCTTATGTATAAAGAATAATCCATGGCCAACTGCACATACTCATTTATTTACAACAACATTTGGAGGCAAACAAAATAGCAGCAAGACATTTCTGCACATTAGTTTCTTTCTTCCATTCTATTTTAAATGTATTCCTGTATCAATTCCTGACCACACCTCAGGCATGCACAAAGCAACACAACTGCTATCTATGTAGTTCTACGGTTTTATGTGGAGCAGGGCAAGAAGCAAGTCAACTTGCTTTCTTTTGGAATTTTCATTTTGGTTTACACACACATGCACACAAATATGGATACTTACGTTCCTTCTCTGTAGTTTCTGAGACAGAGCTGAACTGTTACCAAAGAAAATACTGTCATGGTCAAGCTTTGCTCTTACTGCAGAAAGATCCATTGGTCTAGATGACCCATGCTTTATTTCTGAGCTTTAGTAGATCTCCTAAGTACTTCAAATCTCTTTCTTGGTATGCCTAGAGAAAATAGAGCAGAATACTGACACCAATTTATTACTCTTTGAATAGGTAGAGCAAAGAACAGAAGACAGATGAGCTGTATCCTCCACTTCTGAGAATATACAGCATTCTCCCATCTTAGCTGCAAGTCTTCAGTGCCAAACTTACTGCTGTGCATGTTACCATATCCCCATCACTAACCCAACCATGAGCAAGCAATGAGTTAACAATGAGTGAGCTGAGATGATTATTCACCAGGGTGGGACAGCTTCTTACACAGGTTCATAACCAATTACAGTTTAGCAGCTGTACTGAACTCAAGGATTGCAGCCATGCCATACCTTTTTCTGCTGATGGGACATGTACAACATATCCAGGTTGTCTGAGAAGCCTTTGTTCATATATGGCTTTAGTCAACCTTTGTTATGGTGGTTATCTTATCCAGGCCTCTTGTTATTTTGTCCTGATGTTTAGCAATAATGAACTGTTTACTGGATAGTTTCTTGTCATGGGATTCAACAAAATGAAAGCAACGATTACATAGGGATTTTTGGGAAAAAGTTATAATTCCTCTTTTATAGAAGTTTTCACTTTTCAGTACTGTCATTCCAAACTCTAGCCCTCCTACCATCATGTGGTAGAGGGTAAGAGTAACCCTTTCAACAAGGAGTGCTGCAGCAGAGTGGAAGAAAAAATTCCATCTTGGGACGAGGCTGCCAATAACTGAGTCAATACACATTCAGAATAACTCAGGACATCCCAGACTCCAGCTGAAAGAGCAATTGCACTGTTATTGTTAACTTCCCCTAAAGACAGTGTGAGTGCAGGGTCCACAAAGACATTAGCCTTTTCCTGCTTTTCAGGATAAAAACCAAACTATCACCCTGCCTTAACACAAACAAGTACTTAGTGCTAGCAATAAACTCAAAAACTCTACTTACAATCTGATGTGTCTAATGCTGAGTATATGAAATAGAATATGAAATATCTATTCCCTATTACTGATTTGGGTATTTTTCCACAAAGCACTTCCTGAGTGTAATTCACAAATTAGATTCCTGTGTGATTTCAATATGATTTTGCTTTTGCATAAAAATCACAAACAAATTCCAAAATATTACAAGTCTCAAGCACCTTGTTAAAGCACCTATCCTGTCCACAAAGACCATACAAGATACCCGAGAGATCTACACATAAAGGCTGAAACAAAAGGAGACTGTAATAGGTGTATTATCAAGAAGTCCCACATATAAAGCAAGATTTCTGTTATATTTCTAATACAATATTTTGTGTAACCCCCAAGGCAAAACGTCTTATAACAACTGTCTGCCAGAAGAATTTACTGTGAACATATATATACACTAAAGGAATAAAATTACCTTTGTCCATGTTCACACCAATCCCACAGCTCCTTAAGACAATCAGTATCAAAATATCTTTGTTCAGTAAAATAAGCATTGCTTGAAGTTTCTTTATGGCAGACTAGAATCAAAATGAAGGCACACTTGCTCACCACTCAAAGCACTTGCCTTCTTTTTAATTTCTCACAGGAATGAAAAGAATATTCAGCTTTTCCTCCTTCAGCACCACACTCTGCCCCTGTAGATTACAGAAACATGAATTTGTGAAGGCTGTTTCAAGTAGAAGGATGTTCCTATGTATAGAAATAATGGTAATTCCTGTCACTTTGAACATCCAAGTGAGATTGTTGTTAAAGCTGCTTCCAGAGGACCAAGAGAATTTGTGCCATTCAGTTCAATGACTTTCTTCACCTCTATTAGACTAAACATAATGTAATATAGCCAAGCCAGATTCCAAAGGTTAGTCTTTCATTTAGGCAAAATACTGGAGATGCAAAACCTGTGTAGCATTTACAGAATCTAGCATGGACTCAATAAACCAATTGAACATGAAAGGAACATCCTTTCTAAATGCAAATTACTCAGGTGCAATTTGAGTTCCTTAAAGGTTACTCTTCAGTTCCCTCTCCCTGTCTAGTAAATGAGAATGCAGAATAGCTTAGTTTCCTTTTTCAAAATTCTTCATATTAAGTCATTCTGCTGCTTCTGTTACAGGCCTTTTCTGTATTGAGGAGATAGAGACTCTTGACTGCTTCTTTTCTGTGACTGCCGAACAGAACATTCCATATCAGTATTTTATTAAAGCATTTCTTATAGAAACTTAAAAACTAATTTAAAAATCAGGTCTGACAACACAGCAATGAATAGATACACTCAAACTGCAGCATTTTTTCCTTCTTTTTCATTTGTCAAAGGAGTTTACATTTTCCTATCTGGAAGCATAAAACCACAAATATCAATAATGTCCCTGAAAATGTAGGCCAACAGCTCTTGCTATTACACTCATCAAACTGTCAACAGATCCCTGAAGAGGTATGTACAGTAGTTCTAGATCTGACTATGAAATTTCTTTATGATGAGATCTTGTCTAAAGTGAAGTCTGTGGCAAAACTTACACCTGGTTCCTGTGGGTCAGAACAGTATTTGTTGTATCAAATTTGAGACAGAGTCATCCCAGGAATCACATGAAAGAAAGCATGTCATATTTCACTGTAAGTGTCAGGATAGAGGTGTTCTCACAAGAGGGACTTTATTTGTGCATAATAGTAGTCACTGCAGTGGGCCCTTTGTGGCAAGGCACATTCATTAGAGAAATTCCCAAGCATATTTCATATCCCAAACTTTTGTTCTTCATGGGAATTTAATTTTGCCACAAATCGTGTGGCAGCATTGTCAGAATTAATAGGGATGAGTGAAACTGGAAAAAGAAGCACTAGCAGTTTTGTGAACACAGTAAATATTTTGCATTTTCCATGGGGTATTTTTTTCACATAAGGTTCAAACAAGACATAATAACTGGTCACACAATGTTAAAAGTTCAAGCTGGAATTGTGGCTATATTTTAGACAATCAATAATTCATTCCATATCTCTGTCTCATCTCAGCTGTATTCTGTATTTTTGCAATTGTATCAAGACCTCACCATTATGTATTAATGGTAGAACACATGAAATAACTAGCATTTGTAATGCTGTAGGTAGAAAATAGACAACAGTAAAAAGTTCAATTAAGAAAAAGAGATGTATCATAATTTTCAGTCTGTGCAAAGACAGCACCCAAAATTAAGATAATTATAATAGAAACTAGTAAGAAAGTCCCAAATGAATACCTTCAGCATACCATGCATAATTGAACGAAGGATTCAGTCTTCTCCAAAGAACATTAGGGAATAGGCTGGATAATAAACATTTACTGATTTCTCTGTTAGTGGAATAAACCCGGACTTTCTTGTTTTCTTTATATCTACCACAGACAGCAGAAATACTCTCGTAGGTCACATATTAGGCATTTATTTTCTGGAGCCAAGAGACCTCGACTCCACCTATATGCTGCTGAGAAACTCCATGAGAGCAACAGACAAGATGCTTGTGGCTAGGGCCAGACCTTTTAGCACAAGTGTCAGAAGAGTCATCTGCCCTAGTTAAATCAAAACAAGATTCTTCTCATCATGCTGCTATAATATTGTCAAGAAACCCCCTTTTGTTGTAAAATCATCTTAGTCTTACACCAGCCAGAAGGAAACTGATAAAATTCAAGTATTTTCAAGATTTAATGAGTTCCTAATTTGTTGTGGCTTTGTAACTCACACATGGCCAACTAACTTTTACAACCTCAAACTTTGCCTGTTTTAAGTTCTCACAGAAAACGAGGGCACAGCCTCATTTTGAAGCTCACATCTTATAGTAAGGTAACGGCTGTATTTTTGACTGATGAATCAGCTGCACTTGAACTGTCAATGTACAAAAGCACTGCATGTTGGATGCAATGGCCAGAGCTTTGTCACTTAACATAGCTACAGGTTTTTTACATCCTGTTAAAGAGTTCTGTTCCCAGCTATTTCACCTACAAAAAAATAGCTCTTGAAACATACTGCGTATACTCAGGATGAAAGTTTGACACAAAGTTTAAGTGAAAAAAACTGTTATTCCTCAAAACAGTCTTTCCTCTGCTGCCATCCACTTACTAGATATTTTTTCCTTAATTCAGAGTTACAAGTTTTGGCCACCTGGACTGTAAGCAATCTAAACAATGAAGCTTCACTCAAAGCAGAGCCAGGCACTGGAGCGCCCCTGGGCCGTAGCTGGCCTGCCAGACCAAGACCCATGGGACCTCACAGCTTGCTCGAGGACTCACTTTCCTGGGAGACCTTGGTGGCAGGATGGGGAGATGGCACCTGTGCTGCACACACTCTGCAGCAGCAGATTTGAGCAGAGAGAGCCAGGGGTGTCACTGGCTGGGGTCTGCCCTGTCAGAGGGTGGTGCTGCTGCCGGCAATTTATGTGCTTAGCCAAACTGACATCATTGCTGACCAGGCAGGGTTTCTCCCTCCCTGCACCACATTTTCAGGTGGCAGAGCACTCAGCAAGCATCTCTTCAGCTAGGATCTCTGCAGAAGGCACAGAATGCTGTCAAAATAAAACACTGAACCACCAGTGTAAAACGTTGTTTTATGAAGAATGAGCTCCTACTGTATAATACTGAATCATATAAGTTTATCTAAAGTGAAACTGAAAATGCCTGTTTCAATTCTGATTCTGTCACAGCATTTTGAATGTCAAAGGTCCCACTTTAGCAAATTTTCCACACAAACCAAGCGTACAGAACTTCATCAGAAATAAAACACCCACACCAATCTACGTACTGAATGTGAGTATCGTACAGCAGCTGCAAAGGTGATGTTAATAAAAATGTCTGACGATATTATTCAATAATATTATTATCAAACTGACAACTTCCAGGCAGACTCCCACAAACTCCTTATTCCCCAAATAACATAGCTAAAAGTCAATTAAACAGTCAAAATTCACCCCTTCTAAGGCTTAATCTAAACTTCCTTCCTTAATTTAGATTGCTCTTATGTTCCCTCACCCGAAGTCTACTTGTTCCCCCTTCTGCATATAGCAAAGATACACAAGCTACTGTGAGAGTGTTCTGATGCTTATCAAAGACTGAAACTTGTTGCTTTTCTATATTTGTTTTAATAATTTTAAATTTTTAATTCTTTTTTTTTGTCATAGAAACCATGGTTCTTCAGGAGTATGTGTCATACAAGCACAGCTTTGCTTTCGATACAAGACTATTAGGAATGAAATCATTCATGTCACCAACGCTGCATATGAGTGTCCATTGTTAGCAGATAAGGGCTTTAAATGTTTACCTCTATATTTAGAAACCAAAAACCAAATGGCCAGCTTTCCTGATGACTCAGCATCCATACTGACTGCAGAAGAATGTTGATCCCCAGCAGGCCCCTTGCATAAAAGTGCTTAAAAAGTCCAAATGTGAAAGTTATGGCTTGTATACTTTTCCAGATTAAGAATAGAAAGATCTTTATTAACTTTTCTTTTACTACAACCATTTGTTTAAGGAAAAATTTCTAAGCAAACAACCTTTCTCTCTTACCTTGTGTTAAATGCCTATTTAAATAATGAGAAAAAAGAAATGGATCTTTCTTTACTTGGCTGCCAGCCAATTTCCATTTCTCTACCTCTTAGCCTGATGATGTTCTCTATGTTCTCATTTTATTTTTAAACATACACATATACATATGCACATGTATGTATATATATTATCTAAATGTATGCATATATATAATCTAAGCCTGTTAGGCTTATCTTTGGCAATAACTGTTTTGTTGTGGTTTTGCTTTGTTTTGTTTTTAAAAGAGAGGGTACTGAAACTCTCGGAGAGACAGAAAAGGTTGCTCTAGGCTACCCTGGGGAAAGTTTGCATGTTCATTGCTGATCTCACCAAACAAGCTGGGCATGAAAACCAAGAGGCCTGAAATTGTCATTGTTCATGTAGTTACACATTGATACACATGCATGTTTATGTTAAACTTTAATTTATTCACTTTATGGATACAACCAGTAATAGTACATAATTATACTTTAAATATCTAAGTAATACTTACTTACACTTCACTTGAAAGTCTCTAAAGGCATTATTAAGATAAATCAGAAGGTAGTGCAGCTGGAAACAAGAATAAAAAAATGTTATAAAGTATCACATGCATATATGTAGCATACCTTAACTAAAAACGATTACTGGTGACACACCAGATAAGACTGCTGTATTCTTGATCTCATACAGGAAAGGAAAGTCCACCGGAAAAAAACACTTAGCTAATACTTGCCTGCATTACCTTCAGCTATCTGTGACTTCCAAAGAGTGTCATGTTTGCTTTCTTTTTTAATCTGATTGACTAATTTAGAAAAAGGAGAATGAACAATTGAGAAAAAATGGAAGTCCAAAGCATAATATAATTTAGATTATATTGCTTTACTGGTATTTCCTTAGAATCACATACCATTGTGCCAAGTCTTTTGTTAATGACACAATGTCTGCGAAATGTAAAAACACAGGAAAATATTAATATGTATTTTCACTTTCTCACAACACATTAAAAAAGCCATTTTTTCCTTTTTTTTTTTTCTTTATCTTTACAAACTTTGTTAGTTTGGACTTCAAAGGTCTTTTGGTTTTAAGAATAGGTGTACTTTCTCATAGGAACTTTCTCAAGTATTTGAGAGAAAAACAACAAATGTGAACATGTCTTAAGGATTTTATTACGAATCACTTATCTTAATCAATCATGCTTATCTAGTTGGTTATTAAGTTTCATAAAACTTATTACACACCACAGAATTTCGTGGGATAAAAAATTCTGAATATCCTACATAAAAATATAAACACATGTAAGCAAACCAAATTTCAGCCCTTAAACAAAGTAAGAGTAACAAACAGTTTTTGTACTTCAGTGTTTGTAATTTTATCTTTACAGGTAGTATTAGGCTCTGTCATGGATTAACCCCAGCCAGCAACTCAGCACCACCAAGCTGCCCACTCACTTCACTCTGGTGGAGTGGGGAGAGTCATGAGGGTAAAAGCAAGAGAAGTCATGGGTTGAAATAAGGACAGCTCAATAGGTAAAGCAAAAGCTGTGCACACAAGCAAAGCTAAAGAATGAATTCATTCACCACCTCCCACAGGCCAGCAGGTGCTCAGCCAGGACAGCCAGGGCTCCACCACATGCAATGGTGCCTTGGGAAGACAAACACTGTAATTCCAAATGTGTCCCACTCCCTCCTGTTTTCCCCAGATTTATATGCTGAGCATGACACTACATGGTTTGTAACATCCTTTTGGCCAGTTGGTATCAGCTGTGCTGTGTCCCCTCCCATATCCTTGTGCAACCCCAGCCCCAGCCTTCTCACTGGTGAAGCAGTACAAGAAGTAGAAAAAGGCCTTGATACTGTGCAAGTGCAGCTCAGCAATAGCAAAACCATCTCTATATAACCAAACTGTTTCTAGCACAAATCTAAAACACAGCACCATACCAGTCACTCCGAAGAAAATTAACTCTACTCCAACCAAAACCAAAGCAGGCACCATTAATTTGGATTCCAATTGTGAGCAACTAGTCAATATCTTGAAGAATCTCTATAGACTTTAAGAGTCTTCTGGACTTAAATTTACACAAATGACATTGGAAATTTGGGTCAAAGATTCAAAGATTTTTTTTTCCAGATTAAACCCTGAGGCCTTTTATAACATTGTTTCTAAGTAAAATAAATATTTACTGTTTCTGATACTCTGCCTCCAGGCAATTGATGCAGAAAGAAGAGTGTGATTTAGTAGTTCGATAAATATCTTAAGTGATATAATAATACTTGCATATTTTGTAGACTGTGTATCATGCAGCTTCCTTTTCCATCTGCTTTCTTTTGCTATTAAAATAAGAATGTGTAAAAGAAAAAGAAACTAAACCCAAGGTTCTTGTTGATTATATTGATTCCTCATAAACTTTGGTAAAATAAAATGTAGACTTACTGCCAGGATGGCTTTGTTTTTTTTCCTTTGTATCAGCTAGCTCAGACTGTTTCTGATTTTAAAGGCAGATCTTATTTCAGAGTTTGGTAACTATCACTGAGGATTTATTCGATTCACTAATACTCACTCTTGAATAAAAGATGACGTTTTTATCTAAAATAAGATAATGATTGTTGTAATTTGTATGTCAGAGAAAGCCATGGTCAGCAACGAGAGCTTTTTCATATCTTTTCTTAACACAAACATCTCTGGTTGTTAGATCGCAAAAACTCAAAAAGGATTAAATGGATGATTTTGAACAGCATTGTGTGTCATCTTTGGGTTTAGCTCAGCCCATGTGTAAACAGGCTCAGCATTGTCATTGAGACTTGCACCCGTTTATGCCAGGGATTAACATGCCAGCATCTCTCTCTGTGAAATCACAGCTCCGTGCTAAAGATGCAGCTTCTCGCTGCTGTTATTTTCTTTTCATTCTCAGTAAATGCACGTTTAGCTACAGGCTGCACTGGTAGTTCACGGGGATGGAGATTAAACCTGAAGCGAGCACAGAAGATTCAACTCTGCTCCACTTCAGAGTAAAAATTGTTTCTCTGAGGGATTGTCACCCACATGCAAGTGCTAGAGTGCAAATCTCCTCCTTGAAATGCCTCACAGTGCCTTTTCACTTCTCCACCCACAACTCTTTCTCATGCTCTCACTGTTGAGACATGTAATCAATGTCATTGGAAGCTAAGCTGCCCGATTCCTCAGAAAAACATCTGACTGCCATGCTCAGTAGGGAATGCAGCAAACAGAGCCATTTAAAATGGCAAAGCCTTTCCTAATGTAAAATAAAAGACTAGTGGTAGGTTTGGATTCTCCAAGCCCATCTGCTAAATCCTACACTGCAGAAGAACTCTTTTATTCAAGTTCAAAGATGCACTCCTCCATTTAAAGAGCACTTGTTATATCAGAAGGAAATGGAGGTTAGAGTGTGCCTGACACTAAAGAAAGAAAAACATTAGTGCTGGCTGTGTAATGAAACCCTCCAAAACAGCCAGTCTCAACCAAGCATAATTAATCAATTGTAACTCTTATAGCAAACCAATTACTTTCATTCTTTGGGTTTTGGCTTGTCCATGTGCCAGTTTACAGTTGGGAGTGACAGGGAAGTGTGGCAAGACTGTTGTCTCTCTCCCGCTCTCTCGGGAACTGTACTGAATTTGTCATTCCATATAAAATACTAAGTGCTGTATGACTGCTGCAGGACTGCATGTTGTCATGCCAATTAGCATGTTCTCTATTTTTCTACCTTTTCCCCCTCTATCTTTTCTTAATTTGGTGACAGGGTCTACTAGAGCCATTTTGTATTCAGGCATATTCTTCAGCTCTGCTGCTGAGCTGAATGTTGAACAATGTTAGGATCTCACAAAAGGTAATGAGAAAGGTTTTAGGATTGTTGTTTCTCTGTTTCTTTGTTTTTCGAATTGGAAGCATTTAAAAATCTTCAACAGTAAATATGCAAAATTTCCCATTCACAGACATAAAAACGAAAATATAAAAATCTAATACAACCAGTTTTTGTATTATACAACTCACCAATCCTTTAGACTTGTGAACATTGAGATCCTTCGTTTTTATAGGCCATACTGATAAATATATACAATGAAGGTTGGTTGCCTGCCAACTTGACTAATTTATCTTGCTTTTTGTGTCATGTAAAGGTATAAATTAGACCTTCTAAATACTAAAGCATAACATTATATGCCATTCTCACATTGTCTATCATTCAATTCCCAAAGCTGTCTTCATATGAAAATTCCTTGAGACAACTATCTATTTTTACTGCATTTTTTCTACTCATTGAACAGGACACACTACAGATAAGACTATATATTGGATTTATGCAGTAGCTATAGAGCATTCTATTTTTACATCATACTTAAAAATTTTAACATTTTGGTTGTTTTTTATAACTAGCAGTATATACTAAGTCTGTTTTTTTAAAAATGAATTTAAAATTTCATTTAGTATCAAAACACAGGAATGCCTAGGTTATTCTTAATCTAATTATTTATCAAATTGTCTATGTCATCTGTGGGTTTTAGCCTTATTAAGCTAATTCACTTGCTTCCTTAATCTTTTGAGTTCCCTTCAAAACTGTAACAACCCGATCAATAAAATATCCTCTGAAAATGATACTATCTTGTTGCTAACTCCTTTTTCACAGCAGCAATTGACAAGATATCTTTAGCTAACATTAAGTATATAAAGCTTCAAAACACAGATATTAGCTTTAACATTCTTGAAACACATTATACCTCAAATAAGCAAAATTTTCAGCCTCTTGGATAAGTGCTCCTCTGCAACCATAACTCTTTTAAAATAACAAAATATATTCCATCTCTAAATTGCTGTGATCCCAGATGAAGCCTATTCTGCTATTTCTCTTTAAGTTCTATTTCTAGTTTATACAAATTCATTTTAAGTTCTGTTGAACAGATGCAAGTATAACAGAAACTGATATTGGGAGACTCTTCACAGTGATAATCTGCAGATATTGTCTTGATTTAAATGGGACATCATCAGAACACATGGAGTAAATTTAATTGTTCTACCTTGATTGCACACAATCAGGATACAGACACTTCTGGTTTTCTCTGGTATTTGCTTCCCAGGAGGTTAGGATTGTAGCTTCTGTCACTATAGGGTTCTACTTGAAAGAAGGTAAAAACATTGTTCCCTAAGGAGAAAGCAAAAGCAGGTGTATCACACACTTGCCTGCACAGTTGAAAACATGTGCATAGCACATACAAACTACAACAAATCAAACCTTCTGTCTTTTTAATATATTGAAATGCATTGTGCACATATGGATAAAAGAGAAAACTTGTAATATTCCACTAAGATGTGAAAATACATTACCACTTGGGAGAATAAAAACTTTGAAGTCTTTATACTGATTGCTTTGTTTACCCAGATTTCACCCTATTTTTGTGGTGAATTTCTCTTCCCTTTTTCTTCTTGCCTCCACTATTTAATTTCATTTCATTCATTTCTAGGGCCAAGGCACTCACCCTGCCACACTGTATCCTGTTACAAATCTTCCCCATAAACTGTGTCCTGTTCCTCAATTCCCTGTTCTGCATCTTGTTTGGTTTGTTGGTTGGTTGGTTTGGTTTTGGTTTTTTTTTTTGTCAGTCTATCCAAGCTTCCTCCTCCCCCTAGTCCCCAGAGGAAACACTCACTCCCTCTTGCCTGCCTTTGAGCTGCATCTCCATCTTTCTCTCCTCTTGCATGTATAGCTCTTGCTTTCAAATCAAGAAAGTTCTCCTTTTAGTTGCTTGGTACTAGCAAGAGGAGAAGGATGGTCTCTCAACAGAGAAGGTTCCTTCTCAGCTCAAAGCCCAGTCCAGGCATGACCTGTATGCCAGGAGGCACAGGTAAAACAAAGAACCTGCTAAGATGCCCTTGGTAAGCCATGTAGTTCTTACTGATTACATGCAAAGTCCAACTGCATATAGGAGACTTACACTTGTCCAAACTCTGGATGACCCTTAAGAGAAGGGGAACTGGCACATGACTGATGTAAAATATCCTTCATGTCCAATCCTTGTTCCAAACGTGGAGAGAAGTTTACATATACTGAAAGGTAAAGTGAACTGTATTACTGCAGTGTTTAGTATTTTTGCAACATGTATCCATGCTTTATTTCCAAGGTTGTTCAAGCACCCATGATGAAGATGTTCTATGGAGAAGAAATGGTTTATATATGAACTATTATCATAGACACCATACCCATATTCAAGGACAGGTTGGATGGGACTTTGAGCAACCTGGTCTAGTGGACAGTGTCCCTGCCTGCAGCAGAGAGGTTGGAACTAGATGACCTTTAAGGTTCCTTCCAACCCAAGCCATTCTATGATTCTCTGACATTTGATTTAAAATTATTTAAAAATACAGCGACCACCACTATATACAATTTAGCATCTGTACAATTCATTGCATTCACATAAAGAGAAAAAACAATCTGCACAGAAGGAAATAAAACTCCATTTTTTCAATTCTAACAATAACTCTGCCAGCCAACTTTAGTGCAAATGTTTGTGTATATAGCTCCTGGGGAAACTGCTTAGTTGTCTACTATGCATAGGAAAAAGAGGAAGCAAACCATATGTCAACAGATCAAAGAGCACACTGGAACAGTGAGTAAAGTTCACACCACAAATGAAAATGAAGTAGCAAAATTTGTGTTAAGTGATTTCCACTGTTGTTTAATGCAAATTCTGGGGTTGTTTGCTATAAATTTTTAGCCATTATTAACTAGTAGAATCAGGAGATTAGCTGTGCAGTTTCCAAGATGATAAACTTTTCCCTAGAGTGTTCCTAGAGTTCTACTCAGCATGGTGTGAGTCTCATCATCATGCCTGCATTTGGCTGCCCTCTTCAGATTCAGTGGATTTGTGAATATGGCACAAGCACCTGCCTTGGTTTTGCTAAGGAAAACACAACATTTTTTTAATATAAGCCAATTGTTATTGACTAGATACTTCCAAAATAGTGTAGGGAAAAAAGTTGATAATTTTCTTTACTTTTTAACTGCCTCACACTTGCTTAAAAACTAAGCAAGGTCTAAACCACTAAGTGCCATGTACATCTGGGCAAAAAATACATAGTATTCCTGAAGCAAGGCAAAGCCAGTGAAGCCAAAGCTCAGTTCCAGCAAGACTCTCTCTAATTGCCATTAGGAAGCCATGCTTGAAACAACAACAACAACAAATTAAAGAAAATTTGCAATTACAAATTAAAATGTTTAGTACTTACAGTTGAGTATAAATTAATTTTAGGTACACATCTGATTAAAGCATTAACTTCTTATGTCAAAAGTGAAACTTAAGTGCATTTTTCTATATTAATAAATCAGCTTTTTTTCCTCCAGATTAACAATAAGTCATTTAAAACTGCCTTTTCTATACAGATGTCTGCATCTCTTTCTCTTCTTTTATTTCTGTAGTCCTTCTTGCTTAATATAGACAATTTGGAAGTGTTTTTAAAATATGTCCTTGATTAACTTTTTGAAAACTGAAATGTCATAAAGCCAAAATACAGGAAGTGCTACTCAGGTTCAAAAGTTCTTATTGGGAATGATGTCTTTTTCCATATCCCCTTCTGTGAATCTTAAAACTGTTGAGACAGTGGATATTCTAAACTTAAAATAGTAGCTGACCTTATTACTTCCAAATCAGGCACCACTATTCTAAAAGAAGCAGCCAATACTTACACTGCAAATTGTGGAAGGGAAACAGCCAATTTAGCTTAAGGCCATTCAAAATTCAGGGTTTGTTTTTTTGTGATGTCACACTTCTGTTTAACTAACAGCATATCGTATTAAAATCTTGCCAGAATCAATATATCCTCATGAGTGCCAAAGCAAACATTACATGAGCCTCTACAAATGGAAAATTGATGTCACACACACGAATAAGACTGCATGATGCTCAAGAACTTATCATCATCACTGCCCTGGAAAATTCTACAAGTGAGAATGATTTGTGCTAGCTAAGAGCTATGTATATTCAGAAGTCACAATTAATAAAACTGACTAGCAACAAATCTAAAATACAAGGAGACATTTATTTATATTTTCTGTGAGGGTGCTACAATCTCTTAGGGCTTTAAGGAACACAGCTGTGTTTTAACCTTTGATTTATACCACTGGAGTTTTGTTGCAGGTTACAATAATCCCACTGCTAACCAAAGCCTTTTAATTTATAAAACAGTATCTTCCTCTAATGGGAATTTCAAATATATCAGAAAATACCTTATTGCACCTCATTCTTGAAACACAACTGGGTTAAAGGAGATGAAGCTACTTGGCATCCCCATTTAGATAATTAAGAGTTTTCTTCCTAGAAGACCATCAGTCCTCCTTAGCTTAGCAACTAACAACTTGCCAAAAGAACAACAGGCTGGGCTGTCAGCTGTGACGTGCTTACTCTTCAGACTAAAACAAAAGCAACAAAAGAGACTTTGAGTGTCACTGTGTTAACGGCACTCAAAACTACATTATAGATTACAAGCATCCCATACCCTTGCTCAAATAAGAGATTTATTTTATTCATTCATCCGTTTCTTGTTCTCTCCTCCTTGTGGCAAAGTGATTTAAAATTACATTTAAATAGCAAAGTGGCATAGTGGCATCTTTAAATACTAGCTCAATAGCCTCAGGATCATGTTCTACATTTGAAAACAGTGCTTGCAGTTCAGTTTTCTTCTTAAAAGAATTTGAAGTATTAATGTAGTCCTGTCCTTTACTGTACCCCCATCTGGTCAATAAAAACCATTGTGTTTTTTCTTTTTAATTTAGAGTCCCTTAGAAAGCAACTTATTTTTGTAAACAACAAAAATATCTCAGCTGCCAGGTAGATTACCATTCTAGTGTGACTACACTACCCCACAATAATATTAATAAAATGTAGTCAGGACTACTGGTTTTGCTCCTCCCTCTAGTGTATCTAACATATTGTAAAAATAAGATTTGTATTTATCTAAACAACAATCCAATATTAACTATTTGGTTTCAGAACTGCTTTGGCATTTTGGTAATTCTTTTCTACATGAAACATGTTCAGTTTCCAGCCCTTAAATGTAATGCATTGTATTTGAATTTGACATGTTCCTTATAAGCATGTAGACAAAAAGTGGAGTCTTCAGCACAACAAATCAGTCACAATGGAGGACAAAAATCACTGAGTGATCTGATATGTATACATACCACATGCAGTTAGTGTGCAATGATAGCAATATGCAAATCAGATAAAGATTTTTGTCTTCATTATTTATGCACCAAGAAATTTCCCTCCAAAGAGGAAATACAGTTGTCAGACACAGTGGTTGAGAAGGATGTGACTCAGAAATGAACACAGTGCAGCTGTAGTAATAGTGAGAACAGATATTCTGTTTCTCTAAAGCTCTGCAACAGTTATGCTTCAGACTAAAGCTTTTTACATACTGTGAATTTCAACAGGAATGAGGTATATATTTATACTTATTGACTATTCATATTCAAGGGAGTAAAATAATGCCTGGTCAGTTATGAAAATATTATTGCATATAAAGCAGAGGTCAGAAATGGCCTTTTTTTTTTTTCCCCCACATTTTTCTCACACATATATTTACAAAGAAAAGAAAGTCAGAGAAAGGTTTTCTGTTCAATACATTTATTGAGCTTTTTTATACTTATCAGTGGCTAACACAACATTTACTGGAAATATACATACTTAAATTAAATTTGCTTCAGCTTCTGAAGTTCAACTCTGTACTACATTTCTAGAGTACAATCATTTACAAGGGTGCCTTTTGGTGGTTTCTTCAGGATTATGCAGAGATAGCAATGGCTTCTGGAACTTGCTTTGTATCCAAACTCGCTGCATTTTCACTTTTTTCTTTCTGTTTACTTGTAATCGCCGATCAACTAAATTCTGTACTTCAGTTAATCCAGCCAAGTTGAACATGTTCCATACCTCATCTATTTTTTTCATATGAAGAATTATTGGAATTAAAAGGAAGAAAAAAGGCAATTGTAGAATGTAGCAATTACCAACTGGTAGTTCAACCAAAGATGGAAGCAAATCTGTTTTGCAATTTGAAAGCTAAAGGGACACTGCTTGTAATAAGGCTTTTGTTAGAAATTCATTTTCACAGCTCTTGATTTATATTGCAGTAAAAATTGTTCTGCTGAGGTCCAAACCACATTAGTTACTACTCACAGCATCCATAGATACCCTTTCTTCACAGGGTTCAAGATGCCATAGTTGAATAAACAAATGTATGCCATTTGGTCACTGTTCACGTATTATTGAGATAAAGCTATTTCCCCTGATAAATGACAATCCAGACTTTTATGCCATATACAGCCACAGACTCTCCTTCCAAGCATGTTTAACTCAATTTTAACAGAGAAATCATGTGTATGTTTAAATAATAAAATTTGAGCATACAATTACACACAGGATACTTAAAGAGAAATTTCCAGTGATGACTGTAAGCAACCTTGCAGGATCCCAAATGCAACAAGTGTGCACACAAAGGAAATTATTTTCTTACAACAGTCAGCTTTGGGCTTTTTAAAAGCAGAGAATTTAAAAACAAGCCAATAAAGCCTTCTTTAAATTTATGTTTTAAGATGAGCTTTTATAGTCCAAATCGCCTTGAGAAACACTCAACCCTTTCTATGAAACTATAACACACCATACCTTTGGTAAAGAAATATACTCTGGTTCCATCTCCTCTTACATAAAAATTTTCTGACAAGCAGTGACCTAAGAAATTAGAGCAGTAATGAAAAAGGACATGTCATTATTTTTTTTTTCCAGAAAGAGCTAAAATGAACAGTGAACTACAAAACCATTCAGGAATTACCTTTTTTAAAACGAAGTTGAGCTGTATCATATCTTCCGTAGTCTCGAAATAACAACGTTCCTCCAGGCTTCAGTAGCTTAGCCAACCTATTTACAACCCCTTGCATCCTTAGAGAATAGATGAGATCCTGGTGAAGTTTGCAAACATAAGCAACCAAATTTGCTGCCACAGACCAAAAAGGCAGCACCACCTAAGAATGTTTAGGACAGTAGTTGTGCACAGAATTACAGCCTTGCCTATATAAACAGAAGTTTTGCACACACAGCAAGAAGTGTATCTGCACAAAAAGTGAAAGTGTTTTGAGAAATTTCATCCAGCAGAACTAGAAGACATTAATTATACAGCTTGAAGGAAGTTTAATACTTCCAACACTGCAACCAAATTTTAGAGGTGCCTTCTAGCAGAATTGAAGTGTGTTAAAAATTGACTACAAGAGTAGCAATTATCAAAAACTAAACAAAACAGCCTAGAGAGAAATTACTAAGTAACAATTTGCTGAATATGTATCCCTCTCACATGTATTTTCCATCTTTTCAAAGTACGTAAGTTCTGCATCATGATTCCCTTGGTTTTCTTGTAAAGATGAATCTGGATCACATTTTCCTTTATGCAGTCATTTTAACTTTATGAGATGGCAGTAATGACAAACACATCTTCAGAAAGTGGGTCTCACAACACAGATAATTACATGAAAATCTTTGTGTGTGTATACACACACATGCTCACAAAAGCATCCATGTCAACGCTGGGGGTGAAAAAAACCGAACCCAAACCAAACCAAAAAAACCAAAACCAACAATGACAACCTCCCCCAAAGAAACAAATGACAAAAAGAAAATGAACAAAACAATAAATCAACCACAAAACCCTCAAATGTATTCTTAAAAGACTAATAGGAAAAGGTCCACAGAAATTTGACAGAACATCTTATTACTGCTCCTACAGGCACAGTTACTGAATGAATCACTGTTGTCCAATTTCTTTCTGGCAGCATCACTGGAATTACGGAGATCTGAAGTCTCCTGATTGAATTGTTTTTGAAACCTGGACTCTGGCTTTGTGTGACTCGTGCTCATCCCTAAATAAACAGAAAGGAGAAATATCCTATACAGAGAAGGTTTTTCTGTATAAAGCTAATCACTGGTAGCAGGGAAACTGTTCTCAGACTTAGGCAAATACTGTTCTGTATGCCAAGCCATTTTAATGACATTCTTAAAGTAATAAATCTATTATCACACAAACAGCATGTATTTCCGTTTGTATAACCTAGTTAGAGTTAAGAAGTTTAACTTACATGCCCTCTTGTACATTTTTTTGCATGAAAAAAGGGCATTGTCACAATCAGCCAACCTTAACAGTCATGAAATTTGGTTCATTAGGCATCAAGAGACATTAGCAAAGGCTAACAATACTCAACATAACACCACACATGAAAATTAGATCAAATGTTCTTAATCCAAACAAGTTACAAAATTATAAATATATTTTAGTTTAAAAGGGCTTCATGTAAACATTTGAATATGGCTAAATCAGCCATCTAAGTCTATATCAACATATTGTAAGGTGTTAAATCATAAATGTCTGGTTTTGATCACTAAAAATAACTACCTTCTAGAAGACTGTCAGTCTGTTTTTTTAATTTGCTACTTTTTTGCATCTGTCACTTCTAATAGAGATGTACTTAGTTAGAATATACCCCTTGTATTTTGATGGAGACTGGAGACTCACTAATTATAATTAGCCTGACCAGCTTTTCTCTTGAAGTCTGAAAACGATAAACAGCTTTTAAATACCTTATATATGCTGTAGCTTATTAAATAGCAAAGATTCATCATCTTCTTTTGCTATTATTGAAAATCTCCAGTTAAAAAAGAGATTTAACCCATTTGGTTTGCCCTTTAGTCTTCATTTACCTGTCAGGATGAATAGTAGAGAGCACAAAGACAAGGAGAATGACATCCAGGATCTCATCTGGAAATGGATAGGGTAAAGCATCATCACACACATCATGAACAAAGGCAGAACACCAGGCTGAATTGTAGGACGAATGTGACTGTCAGGAAAAAGATGAAAAGAGGCACAGAGAGAACAGTAGTAGTTAATACGTTTACTGTGACTCAAGAAACATTTTTTCTTCCATTATTCTGCATTGTAAAACATCTCATATAAAAGCCTATTCTGTCCGGTATCTTACTCAAGCTGAGAAGCAAGCCCACTGATGGTATTCATTCCTCTCTGCATATAGTATGACTTTGTTCTTTGGAATATTGAAAACTTCAGTTAAAAGTTGTCAAAGCCATCACATTCTTTTTCATGAAGATGGCTTCCTGGCAGCCTCCTGAATTACAGGCTTGTAAGGTACTCTGAAGAGAGTGCATGAATTACCTTCACCAGCTCCACTGCTCCTGAAGCAAAATCACAACAGTACAGAAAGGTTCCAGGTGCATTGCTAGGAAAACAAAACCAACATCAGTTAGAAAATGATTAATGTGTAAGATGAAAGTGTACATCAGTGTTCATGAAACTTCAGAGGGTCCTCTGGGGTTCTCCACAGGTTTGATCAAGCATGCTTTATTGATGTCTAGCACATGGAAAGCCACATAGGTTGTAATGAACCAATAGGGCAGACAAATTCATAAGAATACCAACAGACATTTAGTACAAAAAGAATATAGCCTTGTCAGGGAGGAAGCAAAAAGGAAAAGAAAAAAGGTCACAGAGGGCTGTCAGAACTGGTGACAATGTCCTGGTGCTGTAATGCATAAATGCACATTAATAGGTCACATTTTCTTACAGGAGCACTGCATTATTAGCTCATGCATGCTGTTTAATTAGCAGTATGATTTGGGCAGGGATGGAGAGTTGCAAAAGTCATCCAGTTCTGTAGAAGTTTGGGTTTCCATGTATCACCTTGCTATTCTATTGATTTGATTAAGCATTATCAGTTATTACACTCCATTATCTCCTCTGTTTTCCAGCTAGGATGAATAAGAATGTCCTGTAACACTGTTTTCCCTTCTCTTCCCATCCAAGACTCAGCCAGCTGCAAATTTCCTTGTACCATTCATCAGATACTAGCAGTTCTAGGGAGAGGTTTTTTCACCTCTGAAAGATAAACTTGAGAAAGCTACTCAAAACCCATTGAGAGATGACCTCATGATCAACTCATGATCAATTTAATTAATTAAAAATATATTTAAAATTTTGGATAGATGGCTTCTTTAGAAGAGAATCAATAAACTCTGCCAGTGCCTGTAAGATCTCACAATATGCATAGCTAAGCTAGTGACTTCTGAAGGCTTAACAGGAGAATGTTTCTGGAACAAAATATACTCCCTGCATGTTGCTGAGCAAAACCATCATCAGCTCTGTGGCTACCATGAGAATTGATGAATTTACATATTTATTATGAATGAGGAGAAGCAGCCAGGCTTTGCACCCAGTTAGTCCCCTTGGGAAAGGTTAAGCTCTAACAGACTTGTTAGAAGGCTGGGGTTTTTTTATTTTTTTAGAGCAGAATAGGAATTAAGTAGAAAGTCCACTTAAGACAAAGACATGGCTTGATCTGGATGGTGCTTTCATGACACACTGTATTAAAAAGCACTAACTTAAATTTTAAGGGAGGCAGAGGGAAAAGGTTTAAAAGTTACATTACAAACTTAAGTGAAATTTTCTTTTGTAGCCAGGGTACACTTGCTTGACGCTGGCTTGTTTTTATATGCATATAATTATATGCATATAGATATATTATTTTATATGCTTATAATTGCCAGAATGGCAGGTTTTATGTTATTAAATTCAGAGTAAAACCAACTGTTCTATAACACCAAGCCTCCTTAGAGATAAGAGATCTTTCCATTAGGTCATATACAAGACAAACAAGCAAGTCACTCAATGCATCAACCAATGGGATTGAAGAATTTACATATGAATTGAGATCTCTAGGAAAAATACCTAACAAGTAGATCCTTAATTATCAGAAATGTCAATCTATGACTAACGCCTCCTGTGAGGAAAACACAAAAGTTTGTCTCATCTTTTTCAATACAGCCACATTATATCTTTTCCTATTTAGGGTTCCTTTCAAAGTTTTTATCTGAAACCAGGCTCTCCTTTCACTACATGCTATCTAAAGCAAAGCATTTGCTGTGGGATGAACATGCATTGCTAACATGTAGACGTTTCATGGATGACCCTGGCACATCACTCAATTCCTCCAGCTGTGTTTCCATATCTGCAAAATGGAGTATTTTTGTGTAATGGTGATACCAGCAATCAGAATTCATTGATAGAATAATGAATTGTGTTGTTCTCAAGCTCTTAAAGGCATGAATAAAAAGAAATCTATTTCAACCCTTGAAATATACATAACCTTTCCAATAAAACCTTCCTGCCCACATGGACGGGAGGACAACCTGTCATAACAGATATTTCTAAAACTGGAGGCTAAGTGAATTAAGATGTTTCAATGAATTAAGTAATGTGATACAGGACTTGTGCCTTGACACTAAAACCACAAGTAATGTGATAAATATACCAGCCAATTCAGGAAAAAATAGAACTTCTTTCCAGTAGGTCACATCTATGGTCTTTACAATTCCGGCCTTTTGAAGAGATACCTGGTAGTTTTACAGTGATCTATAAGATAGGAGAATATTTCACCTGCCTGAGATTAACTACAAGAAATCAGCCTGAATTCACCCAAAGACAAATTTTGTCAGCAAATATGATCCCCCAAGACCAGGGTGGAGCCATATGAGGAGTATCGTATACTGATGCTACCAACATTATTTGTGGTCTGACACATTATGAACCTTAGGGCTGTAAAATGGTTCACTCAACACTTCCTGCAGCACTGCACTAATCCAGCAACAACGTTTGGTGAAAATGAAGATGTGAATACAACATTCATATTTGGGAATCCAACATTATGTACCATAGAACTTTCAGAATAGGAAAGACGCTGTTTCCAGCTCCACAACCAACCTAAAATCAGAAGAGAAAGATAAAGTTAAAATAAATGAGCAAATAAAACCTTTTCTTGTTATTTTTGTCTTAAATTAATTGGCTGGTAGGACTCATTAGACTTGAAGGTATGTTGGGCAGAAAAGGTATAATCAGCTCACGGCACAATTCTCAAATCATTTACATGATCACATTTCTCCCCAATGTCTTCCTAAAGTTAAGAGAGAATCCATCTCTCAAACTGCGTAAGAAAATGCAATATTCTTGTCCAATTTCACCATTTGGCAAGAATGCAGCAAGTACTTGCACTTTTAGACAAAGCACTTAAAACTCACACCTTTCCTTAGGAAATAAGAAATCTGACTCTCTATGAAAATTGAATCTGACCATCTGGCTCTATTCTGATTTGGGAAAAACTTTAAAGGGAAAACCAAGTCCAGATTTAGGTTTCTCTGAAAGTTTCTGCCATAAATGAATGCAGTATGTAAAATTCCAAAGGCTTATTTTCTTGATACTTAGCAAGGGTCTTTACCAGATTTTTGAGTCATTAAGTGGAGCTCTATATGATGGGCAGAACATTTGCAGTGCATTACCTCTAATATTCGGAAAGTGGCATCACAGCCAGGGAAGGATTCTACCTTGCCAACTTCTTCTCCACAGTTTTTATCTTGAGGATTTTCAGTAAGAGCTTTTACTTGATTTTTATTATATACATATCCTTGCACAGCAGTAGAACCACCTCCATAATTTTTCTTCCAGTATTTTTCTCCTTCTTCAAACATTCCATTTTTGAGTGAAAAACTGTTGTCATTAATTATTTTTGTGTATTCTGAAGATATTTTTTCTGTTTTGAACTCTTGTCTCCTTTTTTCTGGAAGAATTTCTGGAAACTCCAGAAACAGCCAATTGCGATCCTTGAAAAAGTTATTTTTGTGCGTCTTGTAAAATTCATTCCAATATTTACTGGCTTCTCTCTCATATTTATCTGAAATTAAAACAGAACAAAACCTTGGTGTATATGAGCTTAGCTAGAAAATACTCTCAAGCAACATATAATTTGGACCTCAAATATACAGCTTAAAAATCCATAGTTCCACACATTGTACATCTAAATTAAAACATATGGATTTTGTGTCTCACCTTAACTTGTGCTCAAAATAACTCCTATGAAGGTTTAATTATTTATGTCACTTAGGATGGGGTAAACAGGTTTACTGCATTTTTAAAAAAACGTAGTGACATCATAGAACAGCACCAACAAAAGACGCAATCTGAAGATTCTTAGACAAGCTTTCATGTGTCAATTATAAAAACAATGTATCTTTTCAATTTCTTAAGAAACAGTACCTTGAAATTCTTTCATGTTTTATGAAATTCTGTAAGCAATTACAAATTTGTTGGTACCTCATCACCTCTTAAAAAAATACATAGTTCTGTGAACTGGACTGATAAATGCTACTGCATAGCAAATAGACAGCAATTCACACTTAACCATTCAACAATACTGAAGGAACAACTGCTTTCTTATTTTCAAAACACCTCAGAGTCTTACAACAGAACCTTTGTGTTCACTTTTCATTCACAAAACATTCTAACTGAGTGTCAGAATGTCAAAGAGTAAGACTGGAAAGGATTTCCCACCGTCAAGGAATTTATACCCCTTCTCCACAAAAATCTGTCCAACTTATTCTTAAAACACCACCTTTCACATACAACTTTCTTTAGTAATATATTGCAGTCCTTAATTTTCTACACAATTAGAAGCCTTTTCCACTACCTAACTAAAAACTTCCATCTTGCAATTAGGTCAAGCAATTCTTGTCCCAACTAGAGATCAAGCAAACCAAAGAGAACTCTCTTTTCTCTTTGCCACACCTATTTACACATTTGAAGTATTTTACCATGCCTCCATAAACAATCTCTTTTCTGGATTGTCTAAACCCAACTCTCTTCTTTTTGCTTTTTAGACTTTTGATAATTTCAGTTTTTCTTCTCTAGATTCTCTCCAATTGATTTACTACTTCTGGGTGTTGTATTCTGGCAAAGGCATTATCATTCCAGAGCAAAAGGAGTATTTTATGAGGCTTACAGGCTGTAATCCTGTTTATAACTCCCAGCTTGCCATTTTGCAACAGTGTGACACTGCTGATTCAGCTAGTGATTCACCACAACTCTCAGATCTTCTTCTGCAAAATGACTACCAAGCCAATTGTTCCAAAACCCAAGGGTTTTTTCTCAAGGAATTATTCTGAAGCAAAGAAATCTGCACTCATTTTTTAGCAAATTTATATATTTCAGATTATTTTTTCTACTGTTTGTCCAGATCTTTCTGAATCTTAATCCTGTCCTTCACGTATTTGAAACATCTCTTCACTTAACATCACCTTCAAGTCTCTAATTTCCCGAGGTCACTAATGAAAATACCAAGCAGAACTGGACACAGAATAAAACACTCCTCTGCCCAGCAAAGCCTTTCATTCTGAAAGGCTCTCTCTAGGCATTCATTCAGCCAAATGCAGTTTCATTAGCTCTTGCTTGCCTAACTTGCTTCTGAAAATGTCAAGTAAAGCAAGTCAGAAGCCTAAGAATAAACTTCATGATGTCTGCTGCTTTTCCCTTACCCCCAGGGCTTGTAACCTTCTCCAAGAAGGAAATTAGCCTGATTTCACATGATTTATTATTGAAAAAAATATTTGTTGGCCAGTATTCATCTCCTTTGTTCTTCTGAACCCAATGTCTGCAAGCTCTGGATGTACTCTTCCAGTATTTTTCCAGGAACTGAAACTAATTATCTGACTCTTCTTTTTTTCCCACCTCCTTTTCTATAAAAGCAAATATTCTCTTTTCTGCTTTTCCACTCATCCATATACTCTATGGAGGTATTTTGTAACCTGTTCTTTCTCAGCTCAAGAACAAAATCTTTCCTCCTTCTCACTAGCACTAATTGTGCTAGCCACTGGACTGGAGCTAGCTAACCCTTTCAAAGGAAGGCTGATAAAAAGATAAGAATTACAGCTTTTCAATGTCTCTTTTGTTGATGGTTTTCCCTTCCTTATCCCTCCTAAGTATCAAACCAAATATTTTTTCTTGGTTTTTCCCCCCCTTATTTCCAAAGCATTTGCAGAACTATCTTGCTATCCCTGACATCTCTTGCTGCAAAAGTGTACCTCATATAATGTGTTGCCTTATTTTGTTCTCACTCACACCAACACATTAATTCTTTTAATATAAATCCACAGAGTAAATGTACAGTGCACTACTCCTACTACTCTCTTTAAATCTTAACATATTATTTCCTAAATTGCTACAGCTTTTCAGAGATAAACAAGGCTGAGAATTATCATTAGAGGCACAGACAGGCAGTGGGAAGTGGTAAGGAGGTGGCAGAATGCCTTGTCCTAGAAATCTGCATAATGTTTTAAAATTAACATTTAATACATCCAATTGTATTATTAAAGGGCAAGACCCAGCCATGTAACTGTAATTGTATGGGCCGGTTTTATATTAAAAGTTCAGAGTTGATTGAGGTCATATATTTATCAGATTTTGATAGTTTAAGTTGCACATACATAGATTGCTCACCTTCAGTATAAAAACCAAAAACCCTTCTAGTAAAAATGTTCTTCAATTATTATCACCCCTTGCTATAGTCAATATTTTCCTGCAAGTCTGCTCAGAACCTTTGTACTTAAATTCACATCAAGTTCTCCAGATTTCAGAATTGAAGGAAAGCAATAGCTAAAGCCAGACTTTCAAACTGTATTAGTATGGAATGACATGGGTTCAAGTGAAGGAACACTTTACTTTGCATTGTTGCACTGGCCATGCCTGCATCTCTGTGTAATAACATGCATGAAGTATTGTCAAATTTTTATTTCAGTTTGTGTATTTAATTAGCCTACCCATGAAATTTTGCAAAGCATATAAAAATTACATAACTAAAAACATATAAACTTCCAAGAAAAAAAAACCAACCAAACAAACAAAACCTCCCCCCCCCAAAAAAAAATCCAACCAAATAAATATAAAGCAAACAAAAAACTCCAAACCAACACAAAACCCCAACAGAACAAATAAACAAACAACAAAAACAAAGCACCCCTCTTTATTTTGTCAATCGATTTTTCTCCATAACAGGATCTTCCACTGCTAGTAAGCATGCCTGAGAAGAAACTGCACATGCTAATAAGTAAATCAAATTCCTCAAGGCAGTATCATGAGTTCATTCAGTTTAACTTCTCTTGCTTTAAAAAGGCACACCAGAGCTCTTCTCCTTTAGCAATATAATAGTATTGTTGAAATTTGTGTGTTTTCCCTTTACTGTAGTTTTCAAGGCCCCAAAATAGCTTGCCCATTAGCCTTGGTCTAGTTCACTGTTTACACAAATAGGCCAAAATGTACTTCCACTTGCAGAATGAAGCTGAAGCTTTCTGAAGGAACACTATCAGCAATGCACACCTATTCAAGTTCTAAACAGAGGGGCATTCATAGGAAATGTCCTTGGATTCTTGTGTTTCATGGCAATAGACAAATGCCTGATTATTCTATTTTTCACCAGCACAAACTAACTTCTAATTGATTGTAGATAAAGAATGAAAAGTTCCATGAGCCAAACGTCACACAGCTTACTTTTCAATTATGAGCTCTTTTTCAGTTTTTTATACAAATCAAATGAAGATATTAGATGTAATTTTTGAAAAACAAACATTGTACTCCTATATGTAGATAAAAATGTGAGAGGTAACAGAGAAAGGCAGATTGACAATCTCATTGTATTCAAGGTGATGAAGGGCACACAATGCAAGGCACCTTTTCAGGTAATTCAAATAAACTCCAACATGGGCCTTAGTTACACCAAGGCATGGGATCATAAGGATGCTGTCTGACAGGTTCACAACATGCTAAGTAAACTGAGGCACAGGATATCCCAGTAAATGCTTTCAGAATATCTTTCTAACAGAACAACACATTAAGAATTCAGTCTTCTATGCTATTATCAAGTTGATATGCCAGCTTTAGCACTCATAACTACTCTAGAGTTTTGTCTATGGTTTAGTTTGCCAGTTTGAACCTACAGCTATCACTCTTCAGAAACCTAGAATATATTAAATTTCTCTGCTGAAGACAGGCACAAAACTCCCTAATCCCTTACAGAGCAGACTGTGCAGGACGTATTGGAACACTTTAAACACAAAATGAACACATCAATTCCCGAAGCACTCCCAACTCAGCCTGGTAAAGGCAGCAAGCTGGGACTGCTGCAACTTCCATGGCATTTAACCAAAATACAGTGCAATGTACAAACACAAGCTCTCTAAATAGTTCACAAATTACCAAAAAGCATTTGAATGTTGTACATGGGAATCTTCATCCCCAGCACCCTAGCTGAATGCAAATTCATTCCCTTTGATTCTGTAAAAGCCTTGTGTAGTAGGAGTTGCATTCTGGAGGACTGCAAAAGGGGTCAGAACAACTGCATACTGATGCACTTGTTTTACATAGAGTCTATTGCCATCCTAATTGTAAAACTGTTCAAATAAGTAACTGTATTGTTAGAAAAACACACTGTGATATCTTTTGAGGCAACAAGGGAAAAAAAAAAACAAAAACAAATCAAAATATTTAGACAAAAAAATGTATAAATTAAAGGAGTGTTCCTGAATTCTACAGTATCTTCAAATGTTTTAGTAAAGAGCATTAAAAGAAGAATTTTTATACCATTTGAAATTTGTTACCTTGGTCTTCCGATTGAACTTTCACAAGAGAGTTCTCTGTTGCTTTTTTCCTGGCATTCTCCTCTTCTTCTTGTGACCATTGCATGTGGTCCCTGCAGAAGGCAGTTGAAGCACCAGCTTTCAATAGGATTTTTCATAATATTTCTTACCAAGAAAACTGTCACGAATTAGCTACACTGTCTCAAATACTGGGTTTTTTTTCTTTTTTGAGTGCAAGCAATTGTTCACAAGGAGACTGACAGTTAAAACCCAAGTTTCAGTGTATGATAGATAAAAATTAATTACTAATTAGGTGAAAGTCATGTGATTAAGAAACATGGCCCAACTGCAAAGAGACTGAAGTAGAATCTACTCCTTTTATTAATAACAGGATTATATATATCTTGCAAATTGACTGTGTTTATAGGAGTGTATTTTGAATATCCCATTAGAACGATATTTAGCTGAATACAATAATAGACCTACCAACAAACACCCTAATGCGAGAATAATAATAGTGTTTATGATGAGGAACTAAGGACTAGCAAAGAAATCAGCTGTTCTGAAACAAGGAACATAATCCACCTATTCAATTGGAGCACATGGAACTGATGAACAGGATTTTACTTTTCTGGGGAATAGAGATAGGTAACATTAAAACAAACAAACAAACAAACAAAAAAAACCCCCAGAATGAGACGTTGGTAACAAAAGTCAAGCAGTGCTGCAATGTTTCCAAAGTCTATGCCATCTATATTTGTGTAAAGTGGTTACCTAAATATTATGTTAATCTATGGCCACAGAAGCAAGCCCAGATCTGACCCTGATGACTAACTTGCCTTCCCTGCAGATTCTGTGTTTGGATCAGATCACAATGTGGAGTGCCCAAAAATGTGCTGCAGGACATTTTCAGAAGCCAATCAGCTGTCCCTCCAAACTGTCCAGTCTGAACAGATTAAATTAGATAACATAATTCAAGTAATCTATTAGATCCTAATCCTACTGAAATCAGCTAACTGAAAGTCCATGACTAAAATTCCTTTGGTTACTATAGGAAAAGGAAGAAGGTGCCAACTTGAAGAGTTGATTGTCTCTAAAAGCTAATGAGCATCTTCCTTTTCCATACTTGGTGACATATAGGTAATTTAATTCTTAGACCTTCACTGTTCCTCTTTTGTTAATTGTGGGAGACTAATTGGTATGTATTTGTCTGCTTGCCTCAGACTTGATTTCCGCCTCTTTACTGAAATATTTCTCATTATTGTCCCCAGCAGGTTGCCTCTCCCCTTCCTGTGTTTGTTCATATACCAAATGTTCCTGTGCAGTGTCATGGCTCTGAAAGACACACTGCAGTAGAATGAAACTGAAGGACCAAAGCATTACCAGGCAGATATCCTCTTGGAAAGACTTGCTTCCCTCACTGCTATCACCAGTTTTGACCTTGCCTACTCCAGCAAGCTGAAACCAAGGACTGTTCAGATGGCAATAATACACAGTCAGCCCTTCTGACAGATGACTTGCTGCTCTGTAATCTTTAGCTGATCAATTTTAATCCATCACTGTGTGTCTGTCAGAGCCCTCGGGGGCTCTACACACAATACTAAAGGTGCCTGAAGCCCTCCATCTTCATTAACAGTCTTTTTTTCCCTCCTTGGAAATTCACAAAGCCCCTTTTGGTGCTTTTGTAGAAATTTCTATATGGTAGATACCAAATAATACTGCTGCAGCACTTCTTGATCAAAATCTCCAAAAGAGGAGACATTGCATAGTTATTACACAACCTATTTACATAGTATGGATGCTTCAAATGAGGCAGCTTCTTCAGCAATACAAGCTGGTAGGAACACAGGACACATAAGAATTCTAAGCAAAAAAGTGTTTAAATACAGAAGTGTTTTAAGCTGAAAACTGAGAGCAGCAAAGCAAGCTATCCATTTTAACCACACCAGGAACTGTTAACACGAGTAGGCCTGATATGAGATCAAACAATGCTGCTTTCAGTTCAGCCTATTCAACTTAGTCCTTTTCCACTAACTTGTTTGCTAGCTTAGGGTTTAATTATCTCTGTGATAATGTGAAAGCTATGTCAATTACTGACCTGAATAGAAGCAGGCATTTTTGCTCCAGTGTTTAGCATCATTCATTACTTCTCTCTCAAAAACGACAGAAAAGCACCACAATAAACATCTAAAGCATTAGTTCCCAAATTTAATTTACTTAGTATTTCTAGCAGCAATGGTAGCAGCTCATGGCTCTCTGCCAATTCACACAAAAAGAATGCCATTTTATGAACTATCAAAGATGATGAGTGGAAAACAAAAGGACATCATACATCAATGTTAGAGAAGATGAATATCTTATGCTCACCCTGTATAATCTATTTAGCACTACCACCACTCATCCTAATTCTCCTTATCTCCCTAGTGAGAACACTGCCAATGCAGTGAGCTTCAGAAACAGTGACCTATCCCACATCATAGCCAGGTTCTTGATTTATCAAGACCATCACAACTTCAATGCACCTCTGCTCCAATTCAATTTCAACTGTTTTCCCCTCTGAGCTATATGGATACATCTGCAGATCCACTTTCTGAAAAACTCTTTATTTTTTTTTTACTCCCCTCTTCACAATCCAACCGAACCACCTACATCAAAGTTTAATAACTCAGTGTTAGAGTGTCACCAAAGGGTAACAGGAAAAACCGAAACTACAATACACATGACCAATTTTTTGGAAGGACATTATAAAACAAACAGAGTTTCATCAAAAACCAATGTTACATGAAAAAAAGTGGCCCTTTTCTTAAAATCTTGTCTTATCCTGATTATATAGCCTACAATTCAATCACCATTTGCACATGTAAAGGATTTGTCTACCTAGCAGGAAGCACTAAGCCTGGAAGATGCTTAAGAAATACACTGCATGTAGATTTAGGAAACACAGAGACAAACTTTACACTCTTAACACAATAATGAGGCAGCTTCCAGCTTACTTGATCAAGGGAGTATAGCCAACTCCAAATTTAGCCTTAAAGTCATAAGTGTTAGGAACCATAGCTTGGGGACATCTAGTTTAGAAGTAACAGGTGACAAATCTGGTTGTGTATCTTAACTAATGAGTTAAGCCCAAATTTAAAGACTAAAAAGAGTGATGAAGACACTAGTTTACTAATAAGAAGAAAATCTTCTGCATCATATTCTTAAGACATTTTATTAATCAGAATATTGATATAGAGAATCTTTTGAAATAATTTTGATTTAAAAGCAAAGTGAAACAATAAAATGGGGTGTAAAAAAGTATTTAAATAACCCAGTCAAGTCAAAAGCTTGTCCAGTAACTTCTCTGACAGCTAACAGCAGAGGACACCTCTGAGGAATGTAAAAGAATTGCAGATTATTTCTATGAAGTCAGTTTAAGTCCTGAAATGTGTCATGTTACCCCTATGTTATATTACCCACTGGTTATTGTTAGCCACATGCAGTTCCTTTTCCTAATTTTGCTAAACCTTTGCTCTCAAAAATGGTGACAGAATTCAAAAATACATAAAAATGTTGTAAGAAGTATTCTCTTTTATAGCTTCTAAACTTCCCACTTCTCAACAAATATTCCTTGGGTTTAATGATGAACTTAGAAATTCCTACTTTCTAAACAGATTTAGATAATCTTCTATCCTTCTAACACTTCCTGTATCACTTACTGTTTTGTGTTCATCTCCATTCCACAATCAAAAATCTTAGGCTTTTCACTCTCATTTTTCCCACTGCTTTGACTAGCAGTCTCACTTTTTTCTGAGCACCCATTAATCACAAAAGCACCTTTTAGAGATGGAGATGTTGCAAATCAGGGCAATTCTTATTCTTGTCAGCATTTACACATTGATGTCTTCTCTGCTATTACATTGCTTATTTATGTTAAGTTCAATTTCCTTTTTTTGATAATTGCACAGTGTGTGAAAATTTCTGCTGAATTATCTGTAACACCTTCAGTACACCTTTAGAAGAATTATGAGTAATTTACATGTTCCTTTCAAAATGGTGTCAATTTTAGACTAGGGCGCTAATCCAGTATGCAATGTCATTGTACCTAGAAACTTGCTGCCATTTTAAATAACATGGACTATCTTATCTCTACATTCTGTCTCCTAATTGATTACTGACCTAAAATAATATTTTGCCTTTCACTCCTTGACTAACTATTTGCTTGGCAGCATTTAACTTGAGTCACCGAGAGCTCGTAATTGTCAGATTTCTGACAGCCTCAGGTTTCCTCTAGTGCTACCTTCATTTGTCTATTCTGGCAGCACCTTGTTTTACACACCCACACCATTAGTCATCAGAGTAAACAGTATATAAAACTATACAAAAATCAGCCTTGAAGAAACATCTCACCACATGTTATGCTCAAAGACCTTAGAAGGATCAGTTAAAATCCGTGATCCGAGTGGAACTGCTGGCCGTCTATCACTTTGGTGCCTGTATTGCATCTTGTTTTTCCTCAGACATAAAGCAAAAAGTCTTGTAATGAAGTTCATTGTGCTGAGAGACCTGAAAACACATTTAACTCAAATTACAGTTTTGCAGTAACCTAATTGTTTATGTCACCTACATGAGAGACCGGTCAAATAACCAAGAACAGCTATCAGATTTACTAAAAATCATTTACTAAAATACCAATTCGAATGGTTTTTAGAAAATGGCAACATCCCTTCAGTGTGCTAAATGCCCAAATAATCCCAAAGCAGGCTACTGGAACGAAACCAGTCAAAAGATAAATTATCTGGTATCATTTCAAAGTCCTATCAGGGAGAGGAAGGAAAAGAAATACACAGTGAAATAATAAGCCAAGACTGGTATTGTACCTTTAAGAATCCAAGCAAGAAATGATCAATAAAGAAACCACTTCCAATGGGTACACACTGTCAGCAAAACTGACATTTTTCACCCCACTCATTTTCTTCAAAAGACTTCACTCTGGAACTCTGACCATGGCTTTATGCTCTTAAATAGGAAATTAAATCTTTTTAAGTGTAAACATAATGCACATAAAGCCTTCCAACATTTCTGCCATGTATTCTCCTGATTCTTATTTAATGCCACCTTTGAAATGTAATGGTTATACATGTTTAATTTCTATCAATGGAAATTATAAAGTGATTCAGATATTTTAATTACATGTATAATTTTATCTTATATTGCTATATTTTACTTTACTTGGAATATCTTCACAAAGGATCAATAATGAAAGAAAACTAGTGCGTGTAGCTAGTATTAGCATTTTTGGTGGGGTTTTTTTTTGCATATTGTTAATGTAGATTTTGTATGAGATGAGTAAAATGAAACACCCCTCCTACTACTTTTACCCTGATGGGCTTTTGGTCTTTTTGCCTTAAAATTCTTCTAAGTCCTACTTTTTCCTGCCTTTTGCTCTTCTTTTTTTGTACTGCTCCTTCTGTAAAAAACACACATACAAATTTAATGCACTGGAAATACAAAACATAGTTACAAAAGAACAGGCACAAGACACTGCTAGAAAACATTCTGTGCAAATTGCTTGCAAAACAAAGATTTTTATCTCGAGGAAAACAGTAGTATTTGATCATAAGTCTTGTACTGTGAATTGAAAATTATTCATCTGTACACATCAATACAAAGACTGGCAAAGGAATCACTTCAATCAAATGAACAATTCCTCATTTAACATGTACTTTTGAATGAGTCATGCTTTAAAATAGGCATTGTTTATTCATTTTAAGCCTACAGAAAAAAGGGAAAAAAGATCAAAATTTCTTTTTATTTGTCAAAGTTTAAATAAAATGGAGTTTGCCTTATGGTTGACAATGCCAAATAAGACCACTGTTAATTCTGGCTACTGAGACTTCAGTGTTACCAGGACATGGAAGCATTGCCATACACTGAAAATGTAACATTTAGGCCTATTAAAAAAACTAAAACTTCTTGTAATGTTAATGAGTTTACTGTGTTTTCTTTTTAAATGCGGCTCAGCAACTAAAACAATTCCAATTTGTACTTCAATTACTACAAGTTGTTCATGGTTTTTATTTGAAAATATGCCTGCAGTTTTCATAACATAATCCATAATTATTAACATATATGGGATATAATGACATAATAATTATGAGACATGAAAATTAAGACATCATGACAATTTCTGCAAATGTGTAATTTACATAAAGGCAATGAAAAATAATATTCTTGAAAATAAAAACAAATAGAAAGTCCTCCATAACCCCAAACCACAATCCAAAATTATTATTATTAAATCATAGAAATGCTTGGATAAAGATTCCATTATTACACTGCAAACTGTTTACAAATCCTATTCCTCCCTCAATCATTTGAAAAGACCTGAGTTAGTATCTTGCATTTCCTGTGCCAGCATTGATACTCACCATAAAACACAATGATTCAGCTGCTGGGCTAGTCACATAATTTTTCTTGGCTTTCTAAATGTCTCAATAAGAACATGAAAAGATGCACAGATGGGAACTACAGTCAGATTACTAAGATGATCTTACATCAGTAAAATCCAGATATGCAAGCCTTTCTATGAAAAAGTCTTTGAGTGATAATTGAACGATTTTAGCAGATAAATTCTGAAAATGCAAGGCAAGTGGGGTAGGAGGAAGAGGAAGTTTACTCTTGCAATCAATGTTAAATGCGAATTAATTCACTGGAGACATGCATGTATATCCCTGAGAGTTAGAAGTCATCCACAGATCATGAGATTAGTGGGCAACATGGCTACTAAAAGCTTCAAAAGCATTAAATCACTTCTAAGTCTAAATTACATTTTCTGAAGCAAGTCATTGCTCAATTGTTTAACTGAAGTTTGTTAAAGAAATAGGCAAACACCCTTCCTTGTTATCAGGTAGGATGATCACACCCCGAAGTTATGACATGAACTGTTGCCTGAAAGGATTAGGAGTTCTTTCCCTGTTCACAGTCACAGTCAGGAATACCTTGATTATTGATCAAAACAATTCAACTTCCATCTTTAAGGAAATTAACATAAAGCTGAATGACATGAAAAATTACTAAATTTTGTGGCAGCATAACTATTTTTCAGAAAAAAACCTTTAAAGAAACAATGCACTTGATAACCACGTTGAAGAGCAACACAGATGTCTTTGTTTCCCTATGCAGCACTGCTTTTAGACTTTACAATTTTGTCATTGCTACAAGTACAGATCAGGCCTTCAGTATAATTGAGAAATTTTAAGAAACAGCCTTAAAACTCCTTCCCTCTTCAAACAAGCAAACACACCATCTTTAGCAGGACTTTTTACAGGTGAACATGCAGAAGAATGTACACACATCAACTGCTAGCCAGACCTCAAGTTGGCATTAAATTGATTGATGTTGTCACTAAAACTCTGAGCACTCAAATAGTGTGAACACAGAAGAATAATTAGATACAGGAGAAAAGAACTGCTCTAAGATTTTTTAACAGTGAATTGCACCCCAAAACATATGTAAACCACTTAACGAATGAGCAAAATTCTTTAAAAGTATCAATTCTGAAAGAGATGTCAGAGGAAAAAAAAACATAACAAAAAGAACAGAAATAACCTCTTATTTTTGTCCAAGAACCTAATTTAATGAACTCAATGGATGAAAATATTTTGACATTAGGCTCATCTCCAACTACAAATTTAACAACTTCTTCCATCTCCAATCACTAAGCCTACTTGTAGGGTCTCTGCTATAAAGATAAAAATAGCATATATTAGGAGCAGTATGTGCAGCTTTTTTACATTCCTAGACAGAAAAGTACTCTGGAAACAATTAACTTAATACAATTACTTCTGTTTGGTACCTAGAAGCTTATCTAGATGACATTTGACCATTAATCCCCAACGCTCTTCTGTAAAGCCTTGCTAATCTGTATTATCACCAAAACTCAAAACACCTTAGACAAAACAGATGCAACTGGCAATTGGTGACAGAAAGGAAAAATCAAGATAATGGTAACAGAGGAGGTATAACTATGAATTGCCAGTAGTTATTTTTAAAATACATACATATTAATATTTCCAATCTGGATGGGGGTGGGGGTGACTTTACTGTCAACCAGACTCATCCATTAACTGGGTGTTTAATCCTATTCTGTTCGACCAAGTGACTAATCATGCCCTCTTGGAGCTTCATGATTAGTTTTTCAATTATATACTTCCAAAAAATCATGCTTATTTGAAACAACAGGGTATTTCACAACTTCTCAAACTCAGCAGATCTAAAACTTTAAATTGTTTTCCTTTCTCATGCACCAGGAACAATGCAGTCCTCCCTGAGAGCATACAGCAACTTCAGTAAATCTGCTGCAGAGGAGTGCCTCCCAGGGGAAAAGAAGAACAAAAGAAAAAAATACTTTCATTTATTCTGATTCCTATAGAGACAATAAAGTTAAAATTAGTTAAAAAGCAAAGCAGATAAAAACAAACAAACCTGTCGCACCAGATATGATTTTAATCACAAATACGTGTGCTGAGTGAAAAGTGCCTGTTCTTCCACAAGCTGAGAGGTAGCCTGTTAAAAATAGTCGAGCAAAGAGGAGATAGTTTATGCAATGAGAGAGAAGGGGAGATAAATCCTGCGGATTTACTGGAAACATTTACTTGAATAATCAAAGAAGTGTTCCTTGTTACCCTGCACACCCTCTGCTGGCTGCTACTTACAAAAGAAGGAAGAAAAGGAGAAAAAAAAAAGCTATTGAGACTTTATGTGTATGTATATACATACTTGCACAGCGAAGATACATCTAAACCTCCAAATGCAATCACTTAAACTATTTTAACCATATTATCTACAAAATACTGGATATTTAAATGCATTGCCTTAGAAAAGATGATTTGTCTCAACACAAACTATGGGGTTTTTTTTAATTAAAGGTGATGACAATTGGGATGGAACAGCACGAATTTTACTCCTGCCTACAGCTTATATTCAAGAACCTCATCCATTTACATTCTTGTAGGACTCGGGATGTCCACGTGGACTTTGATGAGCTACAACCTGCCTTGCCAGCTCTGAAGTCACTGGCGATGTTGCGAATCCCCCGGACAGTATGCTCTAATTACTGCCCTAATCAGCTCTTTGAAGGAGCTACTGCAGCCATTGTGTTTGTGTTTAGCTCCCTTCAAGCAATGACTGCAAACCAGGAACTTAAAGGACTCTCTCGTTCCTTCAGTACCACTGAAGATTCAAGGTTCCACTCAGATCCTGAAGAACAGATATGGGCACACAAAAAGATCAGCAACTTTTGATCACCCCATTCGAGTGCTTGGCCTCTGGCAAGGAAGAGAAACAAATCTGTCCAAGACTTCAGTTGCTTTGCCGGCAAGTAGCAATTGATTACTGTGATATTTGGGATGTAGCTCTAAAAATACAAAAGTTAAGTCTCATACATCTTAAGAAGTTTCTGTTGATCTCGGAGTTTTAAACGGGTTTCAACAAATCCCTTAACCTTCCCTCCAGGTCCGGTACACTCAATCTCGCACCACCGTACCCAAAAAGGCTGGCGGCCGATGCCCAAGGGCTCGACGGTGGCTAGGCCATTCACCCCCGGGAATGCCCCGCGCCCAACCCCGACGGCTGCTGAGCTCTACAGCAGGAACATTTTAAAAGAAAGAAGAGACCAGTTCCCACTTCTCCTTACCTAGCTACACTAACAAAACTTTCCTGCCTTTATTTTAAAATACAACGCGTGAAACCCTTCCATCTGTACGCCCCGCACGTCGAGCGGCCGCATCTTTCAGCACAGGATGGGCGGGGAGCCCGGCCGGGGCAGAGCTCCTGGTGCGCCGGCGGCCGCTGCCGGCGATTCTCACCGAGCCCTGCGCAGCGCCTGCTCCTGCCCGGTCCTCAGAGCTGTGCCTCACCAGCGCCAACGCCGCAGCGCTCCCGTACGGGAGGGTGACCCCGCTCCGCCCGCCCGCCGCGGGCACCACGGGGCCGTCTCAGCCTACCCGGCCCACCCAGGCGCGGCGGTGGTGGAGCTCCGCGGGGAGCGGCGGGAGGTGAAGTCCGGGCGCGCCGAGCGAGTCCGCCCCCGGAAAAACTACATTACCCGGCGGGCCGCGGGGAGGCGGCGCAGGGCTGTCCCCGCCCGGCGTCTGCGGAAACCGGCGCTGCGGCGGCCGGGGAAGGCGCGGAGCAACGTCGGGAGGCCTCGGTTTTCCTCGCTCGGAAGTCAGGGAGCAGGGGGCCGTTCGGGCCTTTTCCCGCTTCGCTTCACTTCGCCTCTCGCCGGGCAGGGCGAGGGTTTGAGATAAACCCGGCGCGGGCCTGGTCCTGCAAGGCTGCGCGCCCTGCCGAGAGCGAGCCTGGAGCGGGGGAGAAAGGCGATCCGGCCCCGCGGGCCGAGAATATGCCCGCAAGCGGCGGCCGGCGGCGGCAGGGCCGCCCTCCGGGCTTGCGGCGTGCACAACGTCTGCCGCCTCCTCAGCCGCAGGGCCCACGGCTTCTATGCCAGAGATGCCGGCGTCGCCCACAGGAAGAACCTGGGACTCCTCAGGAAGATCATGTGTCAGGTAATAGGCTGCGTTCCGGCGCTGGCTGCAGCCCTGCGCGTTCGGGCTTTCAGCCGAGAGGCCTCAGTGTCAGTCCTCAGCCCAGGTTTTCAAGGGGTCCCTGGTCACGCTGGAGAACAAAGCTGGGAAGAAAAGAGATGTAGTTTTGATAAAGAGAGTTAGTAATGGTTACATTTATTTCACAAGGCTCAGACCTAGAAATGTAGAAAGAATTGTGCTGGGGAAAATCTGCAGAGGCACTTTGGATATCCAATAGTTGTGTTAGAAATAAGCTTTTATGAGATTTTATATCACCTATTTCCCTAAAATGGATTCATACTTAGTACTAATCTTAAATTCTTAGTGCTCCATGTTAAATTTGAAAGGAGTTCGCATAATAAGATAATCGGCCGAGATGTTCAGATAAACATAACCCCAGTTCTCAGTGAAACTGATGTTACAGAAAATATAGGAATAAAACCAATTACAAATTGAACTTTTTTTTTTTTTTTTAGTCAAAACAGTTACTGCTTCCATACAGTACTTGATAGAAATACATTAGAAAATGATGTGGAAGCGAATTGGTAATTACCTTATATTGAAAATACGTTTATTGGAAGTCAGCTGAAGTGTCTGCTTATGTAACTAGATCAACAGGCGTGCAAGGTTTCCTGAAACAAAAATAACTACGTCTGACTTACACTTCTTTTTTCTAAGACTGGAACCTTTGTTAATGGTCTGGAGCTCCTGGTATCACAAATGCATGCAAGAAACTTTAATGTGAGCAGTTTATTTCGTTAACGTTTCAGGCGCTTATTGCAAATAACTGTAAATACATTTTTTCTATCTTTCACACCAAACACCACCAGCACAATGGAATTAGGTGTTCAATAAATCAAATTAATTACATATAAAAGAATTGTCTTCATGTTTGTGTTCTGGAGAGTTTAGTCCTTGATTTAAAAAGTCACCATGGAAGTTTAGTTGCCAGTTTTAATACAGGCAAGTTAATGACAAAATATTCCTTACCCCTGCTGTCCATAATAGCTAATTTTTTTTTTTTTAATTTGGTCTTTTAAAAAGACAAATTTTTTATATAAAGGTATGTTAATTTTATTTATAAAAACAAAGTAAGATTATTTCTTGTGTATTCAGCAGTAAATCTTTAATTAATGTAGGTTACTAAGTTGCAGGGCAAATAAAACATTTTTCAGAATCCAAGTTTGTTACAAACAGCCATCGCTGTTAAAACTATTGTGTTTCAGGAAAGTACTAAATTCAAGAATGTTTGGACAACTCATTCTGCATCTCCTATTGCATATGAAAGAGGAAGAATTTACATGGACAATTACCAATGCTGCATTACCAGGTAATAAATTTATTACCTCAATTATGAGGTACTGACTTACAGATTTGAGACTGATTTGTGTTGTATTGATAGCTTTACCCATTCAAATAGCTGCTGTGAATTAAATGGAGTTGACTTAGGAACAAAAAAAAGCAGGTGATAAATGTTTGGTTTGCAATCTTTGAATTACATTTATATGCTGTAGTATCTTAATGTGACACCTACTTTGGTAAAAGAAGGCCTGATCTTTCTGGTGCAGTATAACCTCAGCTTTCAGAGCAGGAATTAAGGGTTAACACAATTTTCTAGTCTTGCACTAAAAAGCCAAATGAAACAAAGTAGCAGTCTGGCAACTAAAAAGCCAAAATGAAACAAAGTAGCAGTTTGGCAACTAGCCCTGTGCTAGGGAGTGTGTTACAGAATCAGCCTATGTAACAAGCTTGGTACTATGTAACTTCTGTATAAAAGAAGTAAATTACCCTTCATGTGAAAGTACAGACTGCAGTATGTGCTAGTTTTTGCAAATGTATTTTGTAGATCAATTCTGTGATGGAATATATTCTCCTGTTCCATGATCAGTTGCAGAGACACCGGTTAGGAGGTAGAGGACAGGAAATCTGTGTGCACCAGTCCTTGTCCTTGCCTGTCCCTACTGTGAGGAAAGTAGCATGGACTTGGAGAACTGCATTGCTGAGGAAGTTGTGGGCAGAGTACTTTTGAGATAGTGTCATATGATATATAAAAGACAAACTACTCTGTCAGGGTAAACCACTAAGAGTTAATTATGTGTCACCCACAGCCGAGATCTAAATCTGCTTTTATTCCTACATTGTCTGAATATTTTCAGTACTGGGTTAACCTGTTTAACATCTCTCAGGTTTTTCTTTGTCTCATCCTCTCCCAGAGGGCAAAACCCTGCACAGGACAAAGCTTTTATTTTGCTGCCTTTTTCCTAACCTGGAAATGAAACTCAAAATAATTTTAGTAAGGAGGTAGTATAAAAGGGGATCTTTAATGAAGGCCTTCAGAGGCAGTTATGGAAAGATGTCCACAAAAGCCCACCCCTACAGGGATGAGTACACATATAGGTTTTAGGAAATTATAGTAATTGATAAAAAGCACCAATTCTCCCCCTAGGTTTAGCCCCTTCTCTCAGGGCTTCAGCACTAGCTGTTCTTTGTCCATGAGAAAGTATCTCAAAGAGTTGTTCTCAGCCTTGGTTCCCAGGAAGAACCAAGGTAGCACCCGGCCTTGTCCCACCTGGGCCTTGGAGCTCTGGAATTTGTTTTGTATTTCTGCCTAGGGAAAGGCCATGTACTGGGAGAAACTAGCTACGAATACAATAGGTGACAAGTTATAAATACATGTGTGAAGATTACAGAGCATATATAAAAGGAAAAAAGGCAAAACCCAAACGGCATCAATTTTAATTAGTAGAGTTTTTGTTTTTTTTAATATCTGGACATGACACCACACCTTTGTTATGAAAGGCAGCATTGGAGGAACTTGAGGGGAAGATTCCAGGATGATCAGCGGTTTTTGAAATATGCTTTCTTTTTAATGTATATCACTAGAGCAAAAATGTTACTATTAAGTTGTTTCTTAAACAAAACCAAGCCAAAAGTAAAAGTAAACCCAAAACTTAAAAACAAAAAAAAGCAACCAAAACCAAAAGATTTATAGAAGGTTAGCTTTTAAATATTACATTATATTAAATATTGTTTATTAGTTTATTGTTTATTATTTTTAGAGCAATTTCAGGTACATTTACAAAGTAAAAATAAGATGTTTAGATTTCTGACCTGCCTATGGAGAACTCAGGATTTATAAAACTGTATGAAATGACTGGTTGAAAGTGGTCTATAAAACAGACTAATGATTAGCAATCATTTTCCTCTAGCATTGCACAACAGCCAAGACTAATTTATCAAAAGTCAAAGTGTGCCAAGTCTGAAAAAATAGAAGATGCTTTATTATTGGAATGTCCACTGGTAAGATTACTTTTTACTAGAGCTTTTTTGTGCAAAATACTAAATTAATATATTTTGATGAAACATTTAAAATTAAGTGCTTTTTCCTTCCAAACTGTTTTCTCAATGTTTTTATGGAGTTAGATCATTAAAGGTTTGCAACATGTGCCTTATTTACATTAACTGAACATTTAGAGGTATAGTCCTCTGAATTTCTCAATAGTGCATTCAAATGCTTTTTTTGTAAGCTTTCATGGAATCATGGAAGATTTTAAAACCAGTGCTTTTATTCTTATGCAACTAATTCTTAATTCCTTACAAAATAAATTCTACCTTTTTTTTTAATGGCAAAGACAGTAGCTGGGTGTTTAATTTCCTTCAGATCTGTTGACATTAAAAAATCCAAAAAGCAGATACACTGGAGGCCCATTGAAGCAACTCTGCCCAAAAACTGTTCTACTGTTTCTGCCTGATAATTATATAATTTCTCTCCTTCACCCAGTGTCCACTTAGAGCTTAGAAATATTAGCCCTATCCTTGGGGTGCCTAAAACTAAAGCAGTGTAAATACCATTTGTAGCAGTTGCTGTTGAGTTACCACTGAATGTCTTATTTTGAAATATTTAAACAATTTTCTCTTCAAGATTAGTATCAATTAGATCAATAAGCAGTTAATTTTTGCAAGGCAAGGATTTTTTAAAGGGTGCCTTTTCTAGAAAAGGTAGCTGTCTTGCAAAAAAGTGTGACAGCAGATTATTTATGTCATAGATAATTATTTGGCATGGACATGAACTTAAAGATACTGATCTGATTAGCAGGCAGCTTTCCTTCGCTTTTTGAGGAATGTGTATTTACTTTCATGTTCTTCTGACTGTGTCAAAATATTTTGTATCTTCCTGATACAAACTTCTTTCTAATAGCCTTTTTTTTTTTAATGTAGGGGGAAATGCTACCGAGTCCATCTGATTATAAAGCTTCCCTGATAGTCTTGACAGTGCAGAACTGGCTCCTACGTCTCTCTGCCGATAGTGGAGAAGTACTGGAAAAAGTGTATCTTGCTGGCTCCTGTTGCAAATTCTTCAGGTATTAAACAACAACTAGGGTTATATCATTAACAGTCAGTAGTAGTATAGAAGAGCTTAATATAATTTACATTGATTAGTACTATGGAGGAGAAGGGGAATCGTGTTATTTGAGTACTACCCTATGGCTGACAGCAGGCTTGTTAATCTAGAACATTACCTGGAGTACAGTTCCTGCATGCTCTTACCTGTAGAAGAATTTCATTTACTTAAGTATTATAGGGTTGAATTTGGTTTCAAGTTCCACAAACCCTAGCCTACTATTTGCTTTTCTTTGACAGCTTTACAGCCTTTAGTATTGCAATGGCAACATACCAGAAGAAGATTTTAAGAGCTGAAAAAAAAACCTGATCAAACATGCAAACAATGTGTTTGAAGTCTGAGCTGGTTTTAGTTTACAAAGGTTCTTTTCCATAGGGTAGCCATATTTCTCTTTTAAAGCAGGGCAGCTACTCCTTCTGGTAAACGGTTCCTTTTTTATTATGGTTTTCAGAAATAAAAGTTTCTTTAGGCTGAAGGGTAAGAAAGTAGTGATTATGAAGGGAAGGAGAGAAATTATGACAGTGAATATTCATGCTTTCCAAATTTTTCCTCACAATCCTGTATGAAATAAGTCATTCCTAGTTCCATGGATTTCTGCATTATTGCAAACAGCAAACATCTTGAGCACATTTTTCCAAATCAAATACTGAAGTTTGCCTGGGTACAGGCATCTGCTTAGTTATAGTTGATTATATTTTATGTGAAATAACATATTTATAAATGGTTTTTAAGTGATTAAGACAGTACTTTCTTGTCACAAATAGGTATCTGAGCTGGGATACGCCTCAGGAGGTAATGATTGTAAAGTCAGCTCAGAATAAGCTCCCTGCAGCAGCACGGCAGGTAAGTGTGGTGAAAAACTCATTTTTACAACATTGATCAAAAATAATTTACAAGCCCAAAGAAGGGTGGGATGATTGTCTGCCATGGGCTCCACTTATGCCAGCAAAGCAAACCCAGTTTATGCCACAGTTTACCAGTATTTGTAGGTCACTACATTCATACAAAATGTTCCACTCAGTCTCCTTTAGAAACACAATCTTCTGATTGTTCTTCTCACACTGATAATGTCCTTTGTTACCTTTTTCGCCAGCAAAATCCTTCTTACATCTTTCCTCATCGAAGCAGTCAGTGTCAGAGGGTCAGAGTGACCAGACATGATGCCTTCACTCTTTCATTGAGTTTCTCTCTCCCTTGGTTTTCACTGTACCAGGGCCAAAAGCCCTGTGGTGCTACCCAGTTCAGCTTCTGTAGCTGTCTAATCTCCGACATTATACTTGGGTATTATGGTAGAAGATAAAGGTGTCCTACCTTTAATAACTATATTCAGTATTGTTGCTTCCCAGGCAGGAATCCAACAGACTGTATTGTTTTATCTTGCTGTATTCCAAGTTTTGCCTCTTTCATTCATTGGAATGCTGGAAATAAACAAAAAGGTAAGTTAATTTCTCTAATAGTATGTAATCTGTAATGTAGTTCTATGAGAGCTGTAGTTTAGGCACTTATTTCAGAATTTCAGAAGTCATACTTACATCTTGTAAAGGCAATTGAAACATTAATTAGCAGCAGTGCTTTCTTATGTCTGATAGAGGCGTTGGGGCAAATATTCTTAATTCTAGTGACCAGAAGAGAAGATACAGATGGATTCTCTTACTGGGTTACTCTTTGACATGCAGCCGGACTTTAGCCTTTCCTTAGACCAATCATCAGAATTAGGGAAGCGTGAAATGTTTGTGCACTTCTTTTTCACCTACTTAAAGACAGATGTGCCTCTGACCCAGTCCTAGTAAGCAGTTACAAATGTTTCAAACTTTTATTATCACTGTTACTGAATGACAAAAGTAAATATGTCTTGCTTTGTCTGTGAAGAACAACCAACCTATAAGAAAGTGTATATACTTAGGAAGAAACTTTGAGCCAGATTGTAATTTTTGCTGTTCTATTTTAAGTCAAGAAAGCTCTGGATACAACTTATACATGAAATAGTACAAACATGCAAACTCTGTCTTTTAGGTTCTGTGAGATACAGTATCTTTTAGGATCCAGAGCTGTAAACTGGAGTTTTAGCTGGTGTTTGGTTGAGGCTGTAATTGAAATTGGGCCTGGCAAGTGAAGGCAGGGGGTTAAACTTTTTCATTTGAGCCCATGGAAGCTTGGAGGTACTGTGTGTTGCTCTGTTCAAAATCAGTATTTAGGACTGGAAAAAACGTTACCAGTATCAAAGGTATTCTCAATCTGCTTAGGAATGGCATGCCAGATTCATCATGGTCATAGTAGGCAAAACATGTGAAAGAGCACTTCTTCAGCTGGGTCTGTACCAAGTACTCATCAGAGAAATTGTTAAAACTGTAATGGAAGGGGCAGCATTTGGGATGTGAGAATACACCAAGCAGGAGATGCAAGCAGTGAAGGCAGTGCCAGACCTGGCCCAGATCAGTGGAATGTAACTGTTAAGCTGGAGTTGGGGTTAGTGTTACTGCTTAAGGCTGCAGAATGCACGTCATGCCTCAGCTTTACTGAGAGCGTATACCACAATACATTCTGAGTTCAGAGTGGCTGAGGTCTCAAGGATAGAAAGGAGTTGGAAGATTATTAGAGTTTGTGTCTGAAAGACACTGAGACCTAAGCTAACAAATGTATTGAGAAAGAGCCATAAACTAAATAAAAGGCAAAGTCTCAGGAGTGAATATATCCTTCAGAACCAAACAGATCACCAAATCACTGGTAGTGTTAAGAAATAGGTGTCTTACAGTTTCTGGGTTTCTTTAGTTTTTTATTGTTTTTAAGCCTGTTTTAAATAGTTTAATTACTTTTTCACGTAGTGAGTCAGGTTAAAGAAATCTAAATTTTCAAGCGTATCTGTTAAAAAAAACTATGAACTTCACATGTTGGTATTAATTACATATTAAGAATTAGTTTATGGGTTTGCTCAGTGATGTGTAAAGCAGTGGCACAAATGAATACTGCATAATTATTAAAAAAGATAAGTCAGCTTCTCATGTATATGTCTAATTTGGATTCAGAGAGAATCCTATACTCTGTGACAGCTGGATAATGTAGTTTTAGTACAGCTGTATGCACTCATAGAGTTATGATGAGACTAGTATTTTACCCTGGGGATGAAGAAAGAGCAGAAGATGTGAAATCAGGACTTTTAGATCTAGTTACTAGTTTTGCTTATGTTGCTGTGGGGTGCTGAATAATATAATCTATTCATGTATGATAATAACTGGGTAGCATGATATGAAGATATACTGAGAATTGATTAGAGCATTAATCTGCCAGCAGAATATGACTAATGTAACCTTAGGTGTTACTGCAGTGCAATGGATTAAAGAAACTCAGCAGAACAGATGAGTTAGAGAAAACGTGAACTTAAACATTGATCATGGAGTTTGGTCAGAATGAAAAAAAATAAAGTGATGGCAAAATCAAGGACATAATATCAGTTATTTGTGTTTTTTCTCAATTATTTCTTCTCTAATAGAATATTTTTTGTTTCATATTATTCCAGATTTTTGGTAATAGTGTGACAGATGTTGCTGTTTCTAATGGAATCCTGATTGTAATGTACAGCATGGGTCTGGTCAGACTCTATAACTTCAAGGCAATTTTGGAACAGGTAATGAAATAACTTGTTTTCATATAGTCCATGCTAATTTTGGGTAACAAGTCATAAATATTCAGATACTCTACATAAGTAGATGGGGTATGTAGGTTCCTGCCTAGAGCTATGCTCAGAAGATACAAATGGATACACTATCAGAAAAATTACTCACAACAGTTACAGGTGGCAAAACCTAAGAGATACAGGGTCAGACAGGCACTTCTGGGGAGTTTTGTAAATGTTACACCAGATGTGCTTCTCTCTGCACACCCAGTCTGTAGTTACAGATGATTGTTAAGGCCAGAAACTGGTGGGCATGGGGAAGTTTGATCTCAAACAGAACCGCAGTTAGACTTGTGAATTTATATCCTTCCAATCAAAAATCAAACATTAATTCAAAAATAAGACCTCAAGCAGTATCTAACAAGATTAAGAATGCAGTAGTAATAGAGAGTAAAACTAAACAGCAAGTAAATATGCATCTGTAAAGCTAAATTTTTCTGTGTTATTGTAGTTCATGGAACAATCATATGAATTGGGACAAGAATTCAACTGGAATGGTCAGGCGGGAATTGTAGGAAAGTATCCATTTGGTCTTCCATGTAACATTAAAATAACAGGTAATTATGATCTTTATATTGGCTTGACTGTGGCGTGTATGGATTGATTGTGGCTTATTTCACACTAAGAAAAAATATTAAAATTACTGTGCTCATATTGTGCTGTAGCTGTATTTCTGGATTTAGATTATAGTAAAATGCACTTTGCTTTACTTCTAATTACAGTAATAATTATATAGAACACACCAAGAAAACTGTTAGAGCTACTAAGCTATTTGAAAAACCTTATAATCAATGCACGAAATGGAAACGCCTTTCTTTATTTCTGAGATGCAATTGCTCTTGACAAAGAGGAAGGCCTAGGATAGCTGTTAGCAGCACCCAGAAACAGTCTATGGTATGTAAGCAAAAGATGTGAGAACATTTACTCTAACTTGCAGAGGAAATTCAAAGAGACTGAATACAATTTGTCTGACTTGCATTTTGACATTCTACGTTGTCAGAAATGTGCCAGTTTCAGTAAAATGAATTGCTGAGAAGACAACACATTATTAAAAACAATTCTAGTGCCTCAAATCTTTAACTTATAAATATTCTGCATTATGTAATGACTTCCAGCAGTGGCTTCTGTTGGTGCACTTGAGTTTGGAATTTGGTGCTAAGAATCTTAATGAATGAACAAAGCCTGAGACTTCATTTGAAATTTCTTTTCTTACTTTAAAAATATATTCTCACAAGCTGACACTTGAAGTGTCTAAAAAAATTAAAAGGTTGGTTTCACAAATATCAAAAGATGCATTTATTTATTTATTTTGAATGTTTCTGTATTAGATTTTTTTCCGGTGATTGTCCACATAAAAATGCCTTTTTTTTTTTTCAGAGTGTCAGATAATGAGACAAATCAATCCAGATTTATATAAAAATGAAGGAGTACATAAAGATAAAATACAGTCTTACATAGTAAAGTTATAAGGCAAGGTTTTATCAAAACAAAGCAATAGGCAGCTCTTTTTGATTTCTCAGTTTTTGCAAAGGGAAATCTTCCTCCATTTTTCTCTCTGTCTCAATCTGTGAAACCACCAGTTAATGTTAGGGGCCTATGGAAAACCTGCTTTGGGAACTTTATTAGGAAGATTTGATCTCATGGCTTATAGATCATTGTAGTTTTTAGTTTTGAGATTTAGTGTCCCAGAAAAAATATTTTTGATCTTTAATCATATTCAGGAATTTGTGGTTAGGAAGTTTTGAACCCATGACATACATTTTTCATGCTTGGTTTTTGCAAATAGTTATATTTCTGCTGTTTTGGGGTTGTTTTTGTTCAAGAATGAGATGAACAAATGCTTCAGTGAGCAAGATCCTAACAGTTTCAGAGTGCGGTATTTACTGTAATTTAACTGTGTGTAGTTTTCTTTCTTACTTAAGTCCTAGCCTCCCTACAGAAATTGCCTGAAGGGATGGGCATCATTACAGTATTATTTTTATGGTGTGAGGTACCCAAAAGGAAGTGTATAGAGATCAAAACTTACAGGCTAAGATGTACTATGCCATAGCTCTTAACTGGTGAGGAATTGATTTTGGTCACAGTGTGTGATTTTCTGAATGGCCCAGAACTTCAAACTGCAGTTTGATTTATTGTTAGCTGATACAGTAATTTCAGAAAAAAAACAAGGAGAAGGTTACTTTGTAGAAACCTTTTCTTCTTGTTGTTTCTTTGGTTTTATTTGCATTGGGAACAAACACTTGTTAGTGCTGCCAGGAACAACTTTGTTTAGATAAGTTTGCAGAATTTAAAGTGAACAAAGAAACTCAACTGGAGATTGAAAACTGGCAAGACTTGGGAAAGTGTTGGAAGGCACACCCCCAGACCCCAGTGGGCATTTCTGCACAAGGAAAGAGTTCCAGTTTACCTCTAGACATTTTAGGAAGTTTAACTAGAACTTTCCATGCCCTTCTCATGGCAATTGGCTCAGTGCCAAGACAGAAGCACCTGTTGGACCTTGCCACTGTTCTTCAGAGCCTGTACCTGAACCCTCCTCGATTGTTATGTAGATAAGAGAGAACAAAGGTGCTTCACGCATTTTTGGGGGGTTGTAGCAGGTGTATGGGACCTGTCCCTATACTGTGCTCAGCTTTGCTGTTTGTTTTTGTATTATTTTCTTTCTTTATTAAAACCTTCTTGCTTTTTCAAGACATACTCGACCACGCCATCTCGCTATTGATTTAGGCCATTTTCTGTGAGGTGCTGGACACTCTCAGGGGTGTTGGGAACCTCAATAGGAAAGGACTTGCAAACAATAAAACAGGAGGTGTTAAGCAACAAGAGCAAGTGACATACAACAGGAAAGACAGAGCTGAGGCAGCAGAATCACATTATCACAGTGGTTTAGGTGGCTGTAATCTTGCAAATCGTTGCTAAATGAACATAAAAGGAAAGGCGTATTTTATAATTTTATAAGCATTTTATATTTTATAAGCAGCCGCTACTACTCAGTGTTGATATACTACTGAGATACATTTAATTGTATCATTTAGTCCATCTATTAGAAAATTTGAGGCACCTTGATATATTAGCTTTATTTTAAAAGTTATTTGGGTAAAATGTCACAAACTTTCTTAACTCATTTTTCATTTTCTGACGGATTTTAGTATCAGTAGGTCCTTTGCTTATGCTTCCATCTTCAACATTCTTTACATTTCTAGCAGAGTTTATTATAACCTATAATTTGTTATCTCTTGCACAGAATCTCCCATTTCCTATGTGTCACCCCAAAAAGCAAATGGGACACAGCCACTTTCCAGCTTAGGAAAGACTTCATTTCCATTGGCAGTGAACTAATTCCATTCAATCTAAATTGCTAAATTGATGGAAACATGAACAAAGGAAGAGGAAAGAAGCACTCTATAAACAAAATATCTGATGTCATGTGACAGCACCATTGGCAGTAGGACAATTATCTAGACAAAGCAGGATAAGTACAAGTCAAAATTTGGATAAGATCTTTGGGAATCAAAGTCCAGATACAAGCCTTGTTCTCCTTGCACTGGTTCAGTTTGGGGTTTTATATTCTGCCTGTTTAAATTCTCCTTGTAATTGCAGATTTTCTCGAAATTTTGTCAGCTTTTTCCCCAGCTTTTCTCTGTACTGTTAGAAAGAGCTGGTCTTCAGTCTAAAATTGATTCACTTATAGCAGCTGTAGAAATTGCTTTTATTTAGCTAGTTGGCAGAAGTTGTAAAGTTCTGTGCAGTCCATTTCATTCAAAGATGCCTCTCATTTAGTAAACAGACGACTTGTACTAATGGCCTAGTACATCTCAGTAATTTATCCCAACTGAACTGAAAAGAAAATTAGATATCTTTTGCCCTTAATTGCAAAAATTTCTATATTTTGATTGGTTTTTATGAACTCAGCTACAGATTGCATCCATTGTGGTCCACATTATTTTGTTGTATTACACAAAAGGAGAAAGCAGAATCTTCCTGCATTGGATTCTGTTATTTGAGGTTGCTGCTTGCTATTTCCAGTTATTTATCACTGTTTTTCCTAGGAGAATAGTGACCATTTTTATATGGTCTTTGATCTGTACATGGGTAAATCCTTTCTCAATCAGATGAGCTGCAATAATTTTAACTATTTGCTGTGTCTTTGCTCATAAGTTAAAGGTACTAGAAGAGTATTCAGCATCAAGATCTGAGAAGGCAGTAACCCTCCAGAGGGAACTGCAGATGTACACCTGGATGCTGAGTGAGGTAGCATAGCTGGTGCTGGAAAAGAGTTCATAGCCAATGTGTTTCCATCATCTTCAAAAGTTCAGAAGCATTAGTAGGTTTATTGGAATTTAGAATTGTAAGGATCAATGGAATTATGATTGTTCTGCTACTAATGGTGTTAATGTTACCGAATATTTGCAGATACCCCACCTTTGCTATTTGAAGCATCTTCTCTGGAGAATGCATTTCAAATTGGAGGTTACCCTTGGCACTATATCATCACACCTAACAAGAAAAAACATAAAGGAGTCTTCCATATTTGTTCTCTGAAAGACAATGCTTTGGTAATATATTCAGAAAGCAGCTTCCTGAAATTAATGTGTATTATGTTTGTCTTCATCTCTAATTCTGAGTAGGTTATAATACCTTTGCTTACCAGTGTAGTGCCTTCACAGGGCTCACCCCAATATCAAATTAGCTATCCCATGGAGCCATGTGTAAAATACTTTCTTCTGAGTCAGTACTGCTTCTCGTATTGCCTTCTTTCCAATGCAATAGTAGCTGTCAGAGCTACACAGCACTGTATTCATGACTTAAAAGTTAAGTCCCATTACCTGTTTCCTTGCATGGTAACATCCTAATGCACTTCTGACTAGTCAGCCTACTAAATGCTGAGTACAGAATTATTTAAAATTTTAAGATATTGCAGAATAAATGTCCTTAATGTTCGTAGTTTATCTTTGACTTCTACCTTCTCTCTCTCCCTAAAAAGATTTGATTGCTCAGTTTAATTCTCTTCTGTCCCTAGAAATGTTTTATTTGTTAGTTTAATCTGTTCCTAATTATTTTGTTTATGTACTATTTGTCATATGAATACTATTTTGTATGAGCCCTCCATCTCAGCTTTTATTTTGAATCTGGAATTGACCTGAAAATCATTCTGTTTCAAACAACTTCTGGACATGTTCGGAGTTTCTTGACAAAATAAGTCTCATCTGTAAATGTCCTTATCTCTTTTGCTTGCCTGATCAATTATTTCCCTCCTATCTTATTTTCAAAACTGATGTTTCACAATTGTAGCTGAAGATCAATTTTGATTCAAATGGACTTGCAGAATCCTTTCCATTTGTTTTTTTTCTATGTGGGTTCATGTATTTGGCAACTTGAATGATCAATGTCAGCTAAATTTAACATCAGAAAGCCACTGCCAAAGTCCCAAGATTTTGACTGGCTTGCATCTGATTGCTGAAATCACAAAGTATTCCAGGCTTACATGCTCCACAAATAATTTGCACAAAAGAGGCTAAGCCTAAGGTTTGAAGCTCAAGTCAAACTCTGTCCTAATTTTTGTCCCATGTCTTGACACATGCTATGTCTTGGATACTCAAATAGCTGGAACTGTTGAAGTGTTTGCACACAGGTTAAATCTTCATTCTGCTTAGTTTCAGGAGAGATAGGACAATGTATAGCTAAGGTACAAAGTTATTGCTTATTGCATATTAAAAATCTCAAAACTGCTCCACTGAATATCTTGAGAATTGGAACTGAGTCTTTTTATTATTATTGTTGTTGTTTTTATTACTGTTCCACTGCCATCCTTTCTGGTCATGTTTAGGAGCAATACTTTAAAACATCCAGAGGTATATAGTGAGGAGCTCAGTATTTCCTCTTTAATTAGATCTGTGAGACTTTCTAAATACTAATATTCTAAGCTTTCCTCTTCTTCTTCAGGCAAAAAATGGCATACAGGATATGAAATGCTGTTCACTTGAACCTGACTGGATATATTTCCACCCAGATATGTCAGGTAGAATAATCCACGTGGGACCAAATTTGATAAAGTATGAGCCTTTTTTACTCAAATCTTTTATTCATTAGAGAAGTTGCATAACTGCATGAAATCTGACAATTTGCAGGCCCAAACACTCATCAGACCATAGAAATTGTAAAATCTATTAATTTGTCAGAATCAAAAGTTCTTCTAGAAACATCTGCAGACTTCTGTGTGATAAATGTGGGCACTAGAGGGCACAGTTTAGATTTTGGTATGAAAAATACTCAAGGACCACTGTGTCAAAAATTTCCCTGATAAACAACAAAAATAATTAATTTCCATTTTATTTATTTACAATATTTTAATGTACTAGATTAAAATAATTATATAGAAATGTTGTAGTAAGCAGATTAGAATACATAACTTACTTTGTAATTTGTTTCTTTTGTAGAGTCTTAAAGCTTAAGGAAGTTAAAAATCATGCAGATCAAATGGAGATTGCAGAAGATTTTACGATTGTAGCCAACAGAGAAAACTGTGTGAGTTTAGTGTCTGAGATCACAGTGCGTGATTTTGAGCTATAAACGGGGCGTTTGCATATTTGAGTAATCACTTAAATGATTTTATGTTGTAATCACTCAATGTTTTTATGGGCTTTATCCAAGGTTGATATCTTTATCAAAGGTTGATATCTTTATTGAAAGGCATTCTCTGTCTTCATTGGACTTTAAGCAGTATGAAAAGAATTTTGAAGACAGTAACACTTTCAGGATAGATTTCTGAAACCTCCAGTCTTTTCTTTAGTTTTCAGCATTCTTTAAGGTGTGCAGTGTAACCATGTATCACTGATATAAAACATATTTAAAAGATGGTGACAGATTTCCTTAAAATGAAGGTGCTGCCAAGTGCTAATTGTGTGCATCTCTGGTGCTCAGGTGAGTTGATCATACAACTGCTAGAAATGTTTCAAGTCTCTCATAACTTAGGGGTAATTCTTCGTAAAACAGCAAAGACACTACATTCCTTCCACAAGTTCATTTCTTTTTCTGGCCATGCAGAAACTTGTGACAAGTTTGGCATTCATCTGACCTTTGGTAAGCCAAATCAGTGCACTAAAATAACAGAATAAAAACCTGGCAGAAAAGGTGTGTGCTTTCTGCTTGCTTGTTTTGCTGAGCAGAACAGGACTGAGTCATCACTGGATCAGAAGAGTGAAGAAAGGTGGAATCAACTGTGAGAGGATGATTTAAAACTACTGGTAAAACTGAGCTCTTATATCACTTCAGTTGTTTCATGAAGTCTTCTGTGATATAGAATCACAAACAAAAAGATTAAAGAGCACACATGAAAAAATTTCTAGGTAGTGCCTGTAACTGTCATTGTGATTCAGCACACAAGGTTATGTTTTAGCTAAAAGCAAGTTTTTATAGTTTGAATACTGTAAAAGGTCTGTGAATCTGTGATGCTAATTTTTGAGCTTTTGCAGGAAAAAAGGTTTGTGTATTAAAAATCTACACATACTCAAGGACAAAACTTGCCTCGAATTCAAAAACTAAATGCCATGTCATGTAATAACTTGCCATACTGCTTTTTGAGAGTTGGGTAGGTAACTTAAGAAGAGAGAAATATGAATTCTAATCCTGCCTGTGCTGTGCTTATTCCTTTTGACTTCTATTAAGACATAACATATTTTTTAGTATTTCTGGTGTTAATGAAGCCCAGTGGAAGCAGACATGGTGGTTTTAAGATGCTACTTTTCCCATCTTCTGGGACTAAAAGGAAAATAATTGATGGTGATTTAGCAGTCTTAATTCTCATACCAGCACCTTGGTTCTAGTCACTTCTGATCAAAAAATTATGGTAACTGAGAATTATTGCCACCTCTGTGGGATACCTCTGAATATGAGTAAACAGCAATAATATCTCAACTAAAGTCACCAAGTTCACGAACTCCTAAAGAAAACAGCAGCACTAGGACTGCGTAGCTCATGAGTAAAACAAGGTCAGAAATATATGAAACAGATACATTGTCAAATTGATAGAAATGAAATTGCTCCGAAGTCTAGAGACACTTTTTTATGTTTCTCCAAAGGTGAACAACAGTGTTACTGTAACAGCTTCTGGTCGAGTGGTGAAAAAGCGTTTCACCTTGCTGGATGATGACCCGGAACAAGAGGTAACTAATGTAAGAGCACTTCATGGATTATTGTAGTGTTTAGCTAACCAGAAACCCTTCTTGTTTTAGGTGGAATGGGTGTAACTGTTAGCTGTGTATATCCTTGACTTCCTTATTCCTCCTCTCTTTGTCTTCTTGGAATTGCTTCACAAGCTATTTATCATCTTTTGTCCTTAGTTGACAATTTGAGCTTTGTATTTTTTCTTTCATTCAAGAACTGATCTTATGCCCCACAATACCATAACTCCACGTGACTTCAATGGCACAGAAAAGATATGTTAATGTGACAAACCATTACTCTTTCCTCCATTTAAATACCTACTTCGAACATTTCTTATAAAGTATTTCATGAAATGAAAGAAACTTTCTTTTCCTCCACTTTGGGATCCTCTTGTCTTTTTTATAGTATCTCTAAACTTTATTTTTCTCACCCAGTTACTTTGATTGTATTGTAGGATGAGGTATTTAACACTTCTCCTTTAAGTAACTGCTTCTTGAGAATGATAACACCACTTGAGTCTTAAACTGTCATGAAAAATACTTTTTAGCTCTCTGTCTAGAGCTGGATCTGTAATTGACATAAGCACAAGAGGTAAAATTCATCAGTTTCTGGCAGTCATTCCTTTATTCTGGGGAAATAGATTTTACTGTGGTAAAAATACAGCGCAGTCCAGTATAACCCTTAAGGCTCTGCAGATTATTTCTATTTGCTTTTTCTTTTAACCAAAAATAATTGCAAACTATTTTTTCCTGCTGTTACACTTTACTTGTAATTCCAGTAAATGTTTTTACATTATGGAAGAAAAAGACTGGCTTGAATTTAAAGAATATGCCACGGTGAGATAAAGGCAATTAAGATTGTGAACTATCTTCACATTTTGATATCAGTTCCTCACTGATGTATAATCTGTGGAGCAAGAGAGAGAACTGAACAGAATATACAGATATTCATGGAATTACTCCAATGTACCCATTCCCTCAAAACCAATGATGGTTTAAAGCTACACTTTCTCTTGACATCTCTGCTTCCAGAGCCTAAATATACTTCTTTGGCCACTTTAGAAGTACTTTTTTTTTATTTCCTGTATACTACATATAAAATACATGTACTTGCACATTAGGATTTTTCAGAACATCACTTCCTTTTCTCCTGCTAAAGGAATTTTGCTGAAATACTCTGATAACTCATGTTGGGAAAAATGCCTGTTGGGCTCTCAAAATTTTCTTTTGGATAAGAAGACTTAAGAACTAGAATTTGCCCAATTCTACTTTCACATGAAGAAAAAAGAGCTATGCAATTTAGGTAGAGGGAAATGTGAATTTCTGTTTGATTTGTAAACTTGAGGTTTTGTTTTTTCCTAAGACATTCAAAATTGTGGACTATGAAGATGAATTGGATTTATTATCCACTGTGGCAGTTACTCAGATAGGATCTGATGGAAGAGCTCACCTTGACTTTCATTGCAATGAACATGGGATTCTGCTTAAGAGTATTCCATTAAAGGAGTCCTGGGATGTGGTGAGGAAAATTCTTGTCTTTTGTTCCCACTGTCCCTTCCCCATACTCATTTACATGCCACTTTTGTTCAGATTTCAAGCAGATATATAAGTAGTGTTGCAAAGGGATGAGAGTTGCATAAAATAATTGCAACTCTAAAATTGTAAGTACTCCATCAGACAGTAGTTAATTTACCTGAAAATCTCCATTATTTGAAATTGTGATTTGTTGTTGTTGTTGTTGGTTGATTTATTTGGGGTTTTTTGAATGGGATGTTGTCCTTAATGTATTTCTGAAGTATTTATCAAATTAAATACTCCATGGCTAGTTACACCAGACTAACTTTACAACTTGTAAATAGTCTCCGTAGTTTAACTTGAAGTACTCATGCATAAAATGAAGCATGGACCTCATTGAATATATATTTGGGAAGACAGAATGGGCTGTTCACACAGTCCAAGTTTAGGTGGACATCCAACTTAGATGGTCTGAAATTTTCAGCACTGTTACACCTCTTATCATTGACTGTATAGGCAACTTGTGATCTTTAAATCAGATGCTCTGAATTTAGATTCCTAAAATAGGGATGTGAGAAACCTCTCAGTTTTAAAATTCTGTCCTTCATCTGGAAGAGTAATCTCTGTGTATCCACACAAAATTTCTGCCTGATCATGGAGTTCACCACTATTAAATATTTTTTCTTCCTCATGGAAAATGGTACAGATACTAGCAAGCTATGGAAATAGAGACTGCAATCTGAACTTTTTTTTTTTTTCATTTCAGACTTACAGTCATGAAGTTTACTTTGACAAAGACCTCGTATTACATATAGAACAGAAGCCTAACAGGAGATTCAGTTGTTATGTTTACCAAATGGTATGTGATACTGCAAGAGATGATGATCCTTAATGCTATTAAAAAAAACAAGGAAGTGTTTAGTGAAAAAGGGAGGGATATATATATATATATCCCTTTTGTATATATTTAAGCCATGAACACCAGCTACACAGACTTTTGGATGCTATTTAAGGATACTGCAAAAGATGATGATTCTTAATGTATGAAAAAAAAAACAGGAAGTGTTTTGTAAAAAAAGGAGGGAGAACTTTTGTATATATTTAAGCCATAAACACCAGCTACAGAGACTTTTGGATGCTATTTAAGGACTCCATACATAGTAGTCAACTACTGTTTTTCTGGCTGGATTTAATCTTAACCTTTTGTACTATTACTACATAAGGTCTTGTTTCTTTTTTTCTTCGTGACATTGTATGCTTGCCTGTAGTTCATCATGGCTTTTCATGTATTCACCAGTTCATCATTAATGCTAGATGCAGCATTTATTGCTTCTCTTCAGCAATAGGATTGAAATACTGGACATCAAGGAGAAAGACATGGACTTACTTATTATCTACCATCTGCTGTGATCTGTCTTATATAGTTTTACCTATGCAACTCTAATACAAACTGCTAACTAATCCAAGTATGTCAAACTATCTAGGATAAATTTTGTATGTAGTATGAAAATTGTAGTGTTACCATTAAACCACATAGACAAAATCCTTCTCTTGGTTTTGTGTGAGAAATAAAATCACTCAGATTTTCTGGTTGTGTGTGTTTCTGGTTTTTCAGCTTAAAGAGAAATAACAATAAATAATGTATTTTACTGTCTTTTAAATATATTCTATGTTTCTACATATATATTTTTGTATATATATCTCCAAGCAATTCTCTGCCTGACCCTGTTAAGGGTCAGGAGTTACTCAGTCTGAGCCAAAGCTCCCAGCTGTTCACCCTTATTACTGTGTGCAGCCTATCTGATACACTGGAGTTCTATGTAGTGTATTCAGAATCTGCATAGTGAAACCTTTCATTTTAAATTAAAAAACACCCACAACAACAAAACACAGGCTGTAGACTTCATGGTGATAAAGTTTTTCCAAATGCAAGCCAAAGATGGGCTCAGGAGCATAGCTCATCACAACTTGCTAACATCACTGTCATGATAAGCATGGTAACTCTAGATGCAAATATTTCTTTTTGCTACAGGCTTTACTAAATAACTTGGATCATTCTAGATGATGCAATAGAGAAGAGTTCTAGAAAAATGACAAAAATTTTCTATTGTGAGTTTTTAAAGAAAATGTAATGCAAAAGAAAAAATGAATTACAATTGTGGAAAGAAAACGCAAAAAGGACATTTAAAAAGATAATGAAACAACAGTAGAAATAAAGGGCAGCAGCACCACCCAACTTCCACAAGTTTTCACTTTCTGTCCAGGAAAGAACACCTGTCCATTAGCTGCTATTTTACAAGTAACCATGTAAATAATATATGAAAGGGAAAACTAATATGAAGCCGTATTCTTAGGACAGAAGACTCAACTTTTAAGCAGATACTTAAATTTTATGCTCATTGCTGTTTGGCTTTTTGAAGCAGTTCCTCCCAGAGAAAGACACTGAATCTTCATCATATATGAAGTACTGTTCATGAAGAAAAGCCATGGCTTTTGGGAGTTTGCAATATGTCCTAGTGGCTAATTTTTAAGCTATGGCAGACTTACAAAGTCTGCTAAATACATAAATGTACATCGCTATCTTTTTTCTTTTTTTTTTTTAATGCAGCAATTTGTAGTAACCAAAAACAGGCCATACTTGGATGAAGATTGGGTGTTGTGTAAGAAATTCTACCACTAAATGCACACCGTGTTGCTGTGCTACAGATAGCAGATGTTCCATCCTGGCAGATCCCACATAGACATTTTCATTCAGAAACAGAAGAGGTTTCTATACTTTAAAACACTTCAAAAGCTATTTAAGAATAGAGAATCCCAAATGACTAGCCCTGAACACTTCTGAGTGTCATGGCACCATACTTACAGTCTGGAACACATTAAAGAAGCAGAATCATTAAATGCTTATGCTTTGTGCTTTTCAAGCTGTGAGTTGCCTTCTGTACCTATGCAGAGACCCAGAAAATTCTGAAAATAAACTTGTGTTTAAATGGGAAGAAAATGCTGACCACAAGCCAGTAGTTTTTACACTGTCTAAAATAACTGTATCTAAACCAAACACAAATACCTGCATGCTTGCTGGCAGCCTACCTGAATCAACTGCTTTTACTTCAAGTTAAATTTCCAAACAAAACTCATCCACCAGCAAAAAAGCTAGTACTTTACTTTGCCAGGAGATTTTATATGCAAACATTTTTAGTCACTGTTGCTTGCAGGGGTATGCTATTGTGTAGTGTCAAATTGTATTAAATGTAAATTAACAGATTAATTAGTAAGAGAAGGCAAAGATTTTTTTCACTTCTCATAGGCAGTACCTAACTCCTTCATGATCAGGAAACCTATTTACTGATAGGTTTTTATTTTACAAAAATCTGACCAAGGAACTGTTAGCATGAAATTGTGAGTACTCTTGCTTCCTGTGATTTCCAGCGGGTGCTCAGCACTCATGCCATGGTTTCCAGAGTATGCAGAGAAAGCCTCAATTAATTACATCAAATGCAGTTTCAAGTGCATCCTATAAAAGATCAAACCTGGAAGGCTTATGGCCTATGCTTCCATTATTTTCACTAGCACTAGATGCCCAAGGGAAAAAGATTATATATAGCTATGCAGAGAGATGTAAATATATAAGTGAACTGTTAACATGAGGAAAGACTCTCAAATGTGTATTTCAAACAGAGTTGAAGGGATCTTAGCCACTTTTGCCAGCATTCACAATTAGGTAACTTCACCCAAACTTCCTGCATTTTCATTGTGGAGAAATTTGTGTGTGTGTGTGTGGTTTT
>VZSR01000205.1:1120831-1220255 GCA_013398615.1 Brachypodius melanocephalos
GGGGGGGGGGTTGTTTGTTTGTTTGTTGTTTTGTTTTGTTTCTGAATATGTCCAGGTACTTTAACAGAACAGTTTCTTGCTCATTTTATTTTCATTTTGTCTTTTGTTTTCCTCTTGTTTTTGAGAAAAATACTTTTTATATTACTTAACAGTAACTAGTATCAGTAACAGTTGCCAAAAACTCCACAGGAGGAATTTTTTTTCCTTACAGAACTGTAACAGCTATCCCACAAGGTGGAACAGCTAATAAATTCATTTAGTTCCCAGTTATAATAAAGATTGTTAAAAGAAATACCTGTAGGAAGGACACCTGTGTAGGGTGGCATGTAGGCTGAGTGCTTTCTGAAAGAACAGTTGGGAGGAACTGCTGTTTGCTGCTTAAAGCAGGTTCTCTGAGCACTCTGTCTTCAAAAAGCAAAATGTTAGTCTAGTAATTAAAAAGGTAATGGACTAGTGAATTCATGCTGGATTGCACCAAAGGTTGTTTGAACCAAACTTTCTGCTGTTCCTAATGAAGGAACAAATCCTAACTGATAAGTGCAAAAAAGGGGAAGTAGTGAAACTGGTTTTCTAAGACTGACCACAGAGGAATATTCAGAACAGCAACTGAGTTCTTTTCTAACTGACAAGTATTGCTACACTACAAAACCTTTAAAGAGCTTATTTTTTATGGACTTGATCTAATATGTCTGTAGCAACACCTCACTAATAATAACTGAATTGTATCAACAATTCAGAGACGACCACTTGAAGCTCTCTGCTAGACCTGGCATTTCTACAACTATAGTAATTTTTCTAACTGAAATTACAAAATGATGACCAAAATCTTCAGGTTATTATATTCTTATAGAATATAGAAGAATTAGAAAGAATATAGAAAATAATTTTATGTTAATGCATTCAAATATTTATAGATTTAATAAAGTAGTCAAAATGCTTGCTTTGGCTCATAAAAGATTAACTGCAAAAATAGATTGCTTTTTTGGGAGTGTTGATTTTTTTTAATAAAAGGAACTAGGTATCTGAGCAGAGAGAAGAGTTACAATAATGTGATTGTTAAGAACCTCCTGGTATAGCTTAGTTACTCATTTAGTAAATTGGGAGTACAAATGCCTTATTCCTGCCTAAGTGGAGAAGGAATACTGTGTTGTTGAAAATATTATATTTTTAGGAAAGAGTAAGGACACATTCTTCTCAGGAAGAAAAAAGAAAACATGGAAGGGAAAGCTAAAATTCACTGGAATTACTCCACAAAGTGACTCAAGAACTCTGGCTTAGTTGACATGCTGCAGGAGAAGCAATGTGTTCCACATGACAGGCTTGCAGGCATTCCAGACAGTCCCCAGTAACAGCTGCTTGCCAGAAGACAGGCAGGAAAATTATTCTGTTAACTTGTTTACTTGGATGTTCTGTATTTGGACTCATACATTGGCAATTTTCCCTATTATCTTCTGGATCTGCAGTTAGTCTCAACTTTGGATGTTGCCTGCCTCTAACATGCAATTTGCAGCATGTTTGATCACATTTTCATGCTCTGGGGCGATGGAAATCTAGGAAACTCCTGAATCTTGACACCACACGGTTGGTAGGCATTTCCCACACCGAGCAAGTGTTTCTATAGATGGGAAAAAGTTTCAGTTTACCTAAACATACAAGGAAACCAAACTAGAAATTCCGTGCCCTTTTCATTTATATTGGCTCAGTGCCAACACAAGAGCATCGATTGGGTTTTAAAACTGTACTCCAAAGCTTGTTGCCAATTTCATTGGGCAGGGTGCCAAAGAGCACACCTAAAATATCAAGTATTTAAGAAAAGGTACAAAGGAGCTCAAGGGCTTTTGAGGGTGTCTTAGCAAGGTACCAGAGGCTTCTCTGACACCTGTGCTTGGCTTTCTCTTTTGTTTCTGTAACATTTATTATTTTTCATTTATTAAACCTTTTACTTTTACAAAACACACCTAAAGAGCAGTCTCGCTAATTATTTTAAGTCAATCTGAAAATGCGAGACACCCTCAGGTGTGTCTGCCCAGCATTTTCACGTGGCTCGTAACACTCTGGCCACATGTTAAATTGTATCACCACACTCTTCCTATTTTAGCCGTTTGTAATGCCACTCCCTCTTCTTTGTACTGCCTGAAAGCTGGCTTGATTTTATGGCTGTCTTAGGAACATTTTGTTTTGCGGACCAAAGAAGCATACTTCCAGCATTTCTACCTCAACGAAATCACTTGTTATTTTCCACTTCACCATGACATCTCAGTGACTGACTCAGGACAAAGAAGCAAAAATGGAATCCCAAAGGTGCTAGCCCTTTATTTGTATTTAATAAATATAGCTGTTTAGAGACCCAGGTGGAATTTCCCAGACTAGAAACTTATAAGATATGAAGGAGTGACTTCTCTTGATAAGATTTGCATTGAGCATAAAAAGAGTGCACATCCTGCCTTTCTCTTGTCATTTGAGTACATACTCACTGGCAAGGCTGGTGAGTGGTAGGGAAGAAAATAAGAAAGTGCAAGCCAAATAAAAACTGAAACCCGTAAAACTTTATAATCTTGCTTTGGCAATTCCAACTATTGTCCTACAGTTCCACAACTTCAAAAAGCTTCTACAAAATAATTATTAGAAAAATATCCTACAAGTCACAGAAGCAAGATGTTTATAGACTGAGGATCAATGGTGGGTTTCATTGCACAGGTAACAGTGACTGGCCTATGACCAATACAGCATTCTGGACAAAAGGTGCATTATGTGCCTTATCTTATCTCAGTAAAGGCTCTTTCTAGGGTGGAGAATGAGTAAAAATCATTTATTGGAAGAATTTTATTCCATAGTCACAATTTGCAATTTGCAAAGACAAATTAGTGAGGTTCTCAATAGCAAAGGTCAAATGGTTCTGTTGCTTAGGCATGGAACTCGGTACCAAAGAGGGTAAAAGGATCATTCTGGTTTGTTTGTGCCATTCAATCACTAATTACTTGAACTCCTTTGTCTGTATTACTCCTGGTAAGATAACTTCTACAGAGGTATTTCTAAAGCTTCCACAACAGTCAGCTAAGTTAGCTGCCTGAACAAAGCTGACTGGACAATCACAGCATTTTTGCTTGTTTACAAAAGGAGCAGCCATCACATTTCTGAAAAACCCATGCAAATGCTTTAAGGGATACTCTAACTTATCTGGAATATCCAGGTCTAAGGCTTAGATCTTAAATGACTTGTCCAGCATGGAAAAAAGAGATAAAGTTGTAGCTGGTAAAAGAGACTCTAATCTTATTCTAAGTACAGCTCTGACAAGTCAGTTATTGGTCACATAAAACTAGAAACATTTCCTGTATTAAAAAAGTTACATCAGCAGCACAAAATAATGGCCTATGGTGACATGGTGTGTTGTTTAGATAGGCATTTATGTACACTCATGTTTAGGCTGCTGCTCTCAAAATATCTGAATGGTATAGCAATGATGACAGCAGTCGCCAAGTACCACACATGTAATACTGGCAGGAATCCTTTGCTACCTCTTCAAAATAATCTGTGAATCTGTCTGTTTTGTAGGTCTTATTTTGTGTGTCTACTTTGAAGTTCTTCCAGGTCTGAAGTCACAGTTATCCTACATCTGACAAGGCAGCAACCCGAAGAAAGAAGTGCATGTTAGATCACGTCCCAACAGAACTGCTAAGAAGCAACACACAGTGACAGAGTTGGTAATGTACTGGAAAAATATCATTGTGTCTAGGAGACAGAAGCCCTGGAAAAGAATAGAGATTATGAAGTACTGTAGAACCTATTCACAGTAATGGTCAACAAAAGCAGGTGTTCATTGATCCAAGGGACTTGAAAGCCCTATCCAGGACAGTTTCATTTTTATGATAGTGGGGGGTTATCTTCCAGATTATCAAGTGTGTCATTCAGCCCTCAGCAGTCAACTGTATCAAGTTGAGTTCCCACCCCAAGTAAACATTAAATCCACTCGGACATCATAGCTGTGCTAAGGATTGCTTCTGATTCTGTACCAATCTGATATTTGCACCAAGTGGGCAAGAAGAGGTGGCAGAACAGGAAATGTGGAGAAATACAGGCCACAGTTACTAATGATGCTGCCTGAAATCTCTTCTGCATTACAGATGTTCCATAAAGAACATTTCATTTTGTCTAATGATTCATTTTGCACTTTGTTCTAGTTTGATTTATTTAACAATCTCTAAGCTTTAGAATTTCTTCAATTCTATTTTTTTAAAAATTTGTTCATCATTACTTGGTAAAACTAGGTTTCATATTCAGTTCAATAGAATTTTGTGCCTGCTCTTGTTATTTGCTGCTTTAACAGGGTAAACCAGTTTGAGCTATAGGAATTCATGAAGGTCTTCTGAGAGATATAGTTTTAGCTTAACTAAAATCCACTTGAGTAGAAGATTCCTAAATGGGACTGTTGGGATACTGGATGTAATCAAAGCTCATTGAAATCAGTGGGAACTGGAAGCATTTTGCAATTGGGAGATTACGTTCATAGGAGGCAAATTAAAATAAACATTTATGTCAGTTTTTAGGCTTTACAGAGACAAAAGTAAAATTTTTCTGACCATAATATTCAGATGACCTGTGTGCCTCATAAACTAATGACAATCTGGCACCCCTGCAAGCTTATGCATGAGTGCATTCATCAGAAGATTTAGGGCTTAGATCTTCTCTTAGACTTGTGAAATTTAGCAGTACAAGTGTTCTACTTACCATTGTGAGTAGAACGAGCAACCATTTAAATCCTGAGGGCAGGTCACACCAAATCCATGCAAACTAAAGCTAAATATCTTTATATAAGTGCTGCTCAAGTCAAGCTTTTCTTTAAAATGTCAGCATCTATTTTTAGGAGATTAAAGACAATAATGAAGAAATATATTTGCATCGCCCTCCAACCTGGCTTGATCTTGATGTTTCTACATAGATATTTCCAACATTTTAGTAAGTATGGTGTTTGAATTGGCAGTATTCTACTGAAACGATTTAAACTTTCACAGAACTGTTTCCTTTAATTTTCTAGGCCTCAGTTTAAGTGTGAAATATCAGAGAGCTCACATGCTAGCCAGAGTAAATAATATTTTTTTCTCTTAATCAGTTAATGAACTTCTAATTCATATGTAGTTCAACACTATATATATTTTAAAAGTAAGCTAATCAAACACCAGAAAATTAGTGTTGAATATATGTTTGGGCATATCCTCCTACTACATTTGACAGGCTTCAGAGCCAGCCGAATGTTTTACACCAAAACCAAAAGTAACAGCTGCCTACATGATTTGACCAAACTAGTCAAATCTATCATGTTATATTTTTGGAAGGTTGCCTATTGTCTCTTTTGCAATTCTGTTTTGTTTCCTTCTTATTTCCTCTCTAACTTCCCTGCAATGCGCCCTTCCATGCCTATTGGAATTGTCTAAGTTTTACGCATTTCCTTTCTTTGCTAGCGGATATTTGATATATTTGTGCTATTCAACAGAACAATGTCCACATCCTCCTGCATATTTAGGCCAGACTCCACATATGAACCTGGTTAGCATCTGTTCTATATTTGCAGCACTCAATGAACGCAGTGAGAAGAGGGCCATCACGATGGCAAGGCTGTGCTCCAGGTAAGTATATCAGTGTCTTTAAGTGCGCTCCTGCTCCTCTGCACTTTCTGTATGCGCTGTCTGTCTCTTCATCATAACAGCGCTCCCTCCTGCTTTAACCGTAAGCGCTCAAGACTTATCTCTACGGCTTATCTGTACGGCGGGTCTGTGAGCTCTCCACCCTCCACAACAGCTTCTTGGCGCAAAACCCGTGACCACCAGCTCCCTTCCTTGGCTGCCGGGGGGAGGGCTCTCGGACTGCAACCTTGGCAGGGGCCAGGCTGACACAGAAGATTCTTTTCTAAGGCGGAGTTCTGAATGCGACGGGACGCTCGGAGGGGCAGGGTGGAGGGGTGCGGAGAAGAGCAGAGTGCCACCCTGCTCCCGCCCCTGCTGTGTCCGTCCCGTCCCGTCCTGTCCCTGCCGGGCCCGAGCCCGACCCCGCCCGGCCGTCGGCTGGTCCCTCCTTCGGGGTGCTCGCTGCCGCACACGGGGCTCGAAAGATGGAGGGCTACAGGCGATTCTTGGCGCTGCTGGCCTCTGCGGTGCTGGTCGGCTTAGCGTCGGTCGTCATCTCCTTCGTCTGGGTCCTCCACTACCGCGAGGGGCTGAGCTGGGACGGCGGATCGAGCGAATTCAACTGGCACCCCGTCCTCATCGTCATGGGCTTCGTCTTCCTCCAGGGCATCGGTGCGTCGGGGGCCCGGGTCGGCGCGGAGCTGCGAGGGAGCCGGGTCTGCTTGGGGCCGGGGCGGCGGGGCAAGGGAGGCTCCGGGCGGAGCTGCCCGGGCGGCCCGGGACCGGTTGCGGATGACAAGGCGAGCGCAGGAGTCGATTCGCTGTTTAGGGGAGCCAGCATTCCCAGAGAAGCGACAAAGAGTCCCTTGTAATAAGCCAAAATTGCTACATATGGGGTTTGGGTTGTTTTGGGGTTTTTTCTTTCTGCAAGTACTTGTTTATCCTGGCCCGGGGATTGCCGTGCACTTTGAGTAATGCTTGAGAGGTGTGTTTTTCCTAAGTAGCTGGAATTCATGCAAGTCGAAAATCGAAATGCCAGAAATGCTGCTCCAAGAAAGTTTCTCTTTTGGCTCTCTTCCATGTCCCGAGAAGAGAAAGGAAAGTTCAGTACCACAGAAGCTTGATCCAGGAGCGGGGGGAAAATGTAGCCAGGCAAAATGTAGCACTGCCAGCACTCTGAAAATGCAGTTCTTCAGGCTAGACTTAGGATGAATTATTTTGTAAAGTATATCTTTAATAATTTATTTATTAAGATACAGAGGGGTTTTGTTCATTTGTTTGGGGTTTGGGGGGGTGGTTTTTTGTTGTTTTGTTTGGTTTGGGGTTTTTTTTGGGGGGGTGGTAGTGTATAAACTTTGGATTTCATAGAGTTCAGTTGTGGACTAACATTTTTCCATTACACTTCCAACCAGTCAAAAGGCTGGAAGATGCCGAAGGCTGTCTCATTCTGGCTATGAAGAGAATGTTGATTTGAACACACACTGTAAATTTTTGTTTTTCAGTGAGAGTGGGGCTGTTCTCAGCCTTCTTGTGGCTTCAAGCTGCAAACTACTATTGAGCAATAAACCGTATTTTTAAGTTGTTTTATATAACATTGCTCAATCGGGAAGTGTAATTTCAGGCTACAAATAAACAATGAAAATCACCTGTTGACTTCACTAAGATCTTTACTACTTAATGCGCTCAACCTATTTTTTTTATAAGCATAGAGCTTTCGAAGAAAATAGGGAGAGGCTTTCTGCACCTTGTTCCCATGTATTTTCTATTTTTTTCCTCTGAAACTCAGGTTTTTTCCTGTGTCACAGAGAAACAGGGTTGCCCCAAGCCCTGTATAGATAAGGATATATGTAAAGTAAATGGAAGTTTACCATAGCTAAGAAACCACACGCATACAAGGAATTCACTAATAACACAGAATCATTTAGAGAGGAAGTCCTATCACATAGGAAAAGCAAAGTTGGAGAATGAAGGGATACTGTAGTAAATCCAATGAAATATTAACATTTAAGATACAACTGTGGATCTGATTCAGTTTTGGCTGATGGAAGTCTGCCACTGAATTCAAAGCAATTTGGATGAAAGTGGGAGATCAGATACCTCTTTGGACACATACAAGAAAAAGAGGTCTTTAAGTAGTTGAAAGTAGAAAGGTCTAGTTATAAAATACTTGTTTAAATTTGAGTAGAGGATTTTAAATAATAATTAAACTATTTTTTTCTTGAGTTTATTAGCCTATAATCTAAAGGAAGGAAATGTATTGTTAGTCAATAACTAGAACTTTACCCCGTACCTTTGTAAAAGGACAGATGTCTCATACCATATAAAGATGTTGCAAGATAACTCTGCCCTTTGTGATATGTTCTAAAATCATAGTTCAAATCAGGAGTAAGATCTGAGTCAAAAAGGTGTGCCTAGGGTGCCTAGGCTGTCAGATTTCTTAACAGTACTAGAGACATTCTTCCTTGAGAAAGTTCTTCACAAGGCTGCTTTACCATGTCACTGCCAAACATTCTAATTTTGTATGTGCCTATACCCTAAGCTGTTTCAATTTTGACATGAAATTACACATCACATCTGAGTAAGTTTTTAAGAGCTTGTACTCACTGTAAGGTGAATTTTCCTTCTCTCCCCTTTATTCCCCAGATTGTCTTCTTTACTCCTGCAGATCAGGACTAGGGCAGTGATGGTTCCCCCTGTACTCAGTACTGGTGAAGCCACACCTCAAATCTTGTGTCCAGTTCTGGGCCCCTCAATACAAGACAGACATTGAGGTGCTGGAGTGTGTCCAGAGATGGGCAATGAAGCTGGTGAAGGGTGTGGAGCACAAGTCCAGTGAGGAGCAGCTGAGGGAACTGGGGGTGTTTAGCCTGGAGGAGGCTCAGGGGGGACCTTATGGTTCTCTAGAACTGCCTCAAAGGAGGGTATAGCAAGTGGGGATCAATTTCACCTCCCAAGTAACAAGTGATAGAACAAGAGGAAATGGCCTCCAGCTGCACCAGGGGAGGTTAAGATTGGATATTTGCAAAAATTTCTTCACTGAAATTGTGGTTAGGCATTGAAACGGCTGCCCAGAAAACTGATGGAATCGCTGTCCCTGGAAGTGTTCAAAAAACATAAATGTGGTGCTCAGGACATGGTTTACTGTAGACATGGCAGTGATAGATTAATGGTCAAACTCAATTATTTGAGAGGTATTTTCTAACCTTAGTGATTCTAGGATTCTAGGATTCTAGTGTCATCATGTAATGTCACTTTGGGGAACTGTTGGATGGGATAAGCTTGGTATGCAGAATCATATTTATGTAATAGACTGCTTTAAGACAGTCAAATCATCTTTAAAACAAAGTTTCTATCTTCCTGATTTTGTAGGATTTACTACTGTTACTTTTTAAAGTAGAAAGCCAACAACAACCTAAGTGCTGTATAAATTTAAACTTTATAAGGAATGCTTTCATTCCAATACTATATTTTCACACAGTATGTAAAAGCATACATTGATTTAAAATCTGATCATAATATGGAAATTTGAATTGTAAACTGTTTTCTTTGTGTATTATTTAGTGTAGTATTGTATTTATTGAAGTGCATACAAGTTTTAAAAAAATGAACAGAACTTGGAAAGAATTTGTCACTTAGTACTACTGTTCATCAGAACTCACATCAATGATATCCTATTTATTTTCCATAATGTATGTTTTTCACCTAAAATACTAGGCTTATGTAGAAGTAATGAATGAGTAGGGCACATGAGAATCACTTAAGTAAATTTCTAATCTTTGCATTTATCAGGTCATACTTTTCTGTTTCTTAATGTTTGGAATAGGATTTTTTTTAAAAAAACCCTACATATATTATTATTCCTTTGCTTTGTTATAGTTAATTATATATAAAATTTTCACTGTCATTTCATAAGCAGAAGCCTTAAATTAGGATGTGATGAATCACTGAGTGGAGCTCAGACCTCGCTCAGGCAAGACATTCTAAATGGGGGCATTAGTCTTTATTTGTCGAATTATCAGTTATTCCCATAAATATCTGTCCCGTTAGCTGAATATACTTATGCGCCATCACACATCCAGAATTACTACCTAGTTTGCAATCAGATGTACCTGGAGCTTCAGTGATGTAATCTGTCCCCTGTGGAAAGCATCTGGGTCATATGACAGGGGACAGCTGTGGCAGGATAGGGGCAGTGGAGATGTTTGAGAAAACTCGGCAAGAAGCAGCTCTAGGTTAAGTTATTCTTATGGACCATCTGGAGGTAGATCAATGGGTATTATTGTTTTGTTCAGGCTGGACAAAACACTGCTAGAGTTATTAATTCAAGTATAGGCAAAACTTCCCCACATTCATCTAGCAGTGGTGGAAGACTTGAATGCTTTTGTTTCTAAAGCCACATTATGATTCCCTTATGCTGAAGGGCATTTTCCCATTTTAAGTAGCCTTACTGATATCAATGTAATAGTCATATTCTATCTATATATTATCTATGTAATTAGAGAATAGCATTATCCAAAGTTGGCAAAGAGAATAAGTAGTATAAAATAATCCTTCACACTTTCTCAACATGTGATCTCAACATAAGAATCAGGCTATATTGTTCCAATCTGACTAGCAGCAGAAAAATCAAAATCCTGTGCCAAATCCCTGTTAGATCAATTTAATGACTGAGGAAAAGATGACACCATGTTGTTTAGTGGGGTTGATTTTGAAACACACTTAGGTTTGTGGTATTTTTTATAGAAGAGAAAAAATCCCTTGAAAGCTATATTTAAGCCTCAGTTGTATTTTCAGAGTATGCTATGCTACGTGTTTGAGAAAAAGCTTTTTAATAGACTTTTTAGAAGACTTAGGGTTGGATTTTGCTGTAGTTTACAATGTAATTATGTGAATTATGCATAATTATTAACATCTGAAAGAAATTATCCGATAAAGCCTAAAATCTTGTTTCTCTTCTTTCATCAGCTATTATTGTGTACCGACTGCCCTGGACCTGGAAGTGCAGCAAACTCCTAATGAAGTTCATCCATGCTGGATTAAATACCACAGCTATGATTCTTGCAATTGTTGCTGTAGTAGCTGCGTTTGATTATCACAATACCGGGAACATTCCTAACATGTACAGTCTGCACAGCTGGATTGGGCTGATTGTTGTTATATTTTACGCTCTCCAGGTCAGAATCTAACTGTATTTATAGACAGGTTGTAAATTTGAAGAATGTTTTGAGTAATTCAGGCACAGTAGGCTCTTGTTAGTACATTGTAACTACTGGGATAGCCATTTTACACGCTGATTCGGCAAATTATTATGTAAATGTACAAATATTGGATCATTGACTTTGAAGAAAAATGCATTTTTAAGCATTTGCTGGCATAACGGCCATGAATTTACAATATAGTTACACAGTAGTGTGTTTCTAAGCCCTATACTGCAAGTGACTTATTTTGTTGGCAGCTTATTTAAATAGTTAGAGCATTTAATAAGGAAGCCTCAAATGAAGTAACAGCTTGCTTTTTTTTTTTGCCTTTTTTTTTTTTTTTTCTTTTTTTTTTCCCCAGCTATTATAAATTTAAGTAGTCACTTCTTGGCCTCAAAACTTTTGTTAATCAGCAGAACGAGTGCATCAGGGAGCAGTAGAGATGTAAAGGATCTGACATCTGACTGAGCTACTGCTGGCTAACCAGTTTTCTTGATTCAGCAGAACTTTGATAGATGTTCTTGGGCATGCTTTTAGCTGCTCCTCTTGGCAGAGAATTAACATTATTGTAATGTAAAATGAGCTAACTTAGTGAGTTTTGCATTTGGCAAAGAAGAGCAACCATGCCCTGAAATTTACGGAACATATACAGATGCTTCTGCATACACGTTCTGAACTCCCTATATTGTGTTATTACACTATGAAACTTTATTTAGTTCCTTCAATTTTTTTTTTTCCCCCAAAACACTAAAAAGAAAATATTTAATTATCTATGATCAAGCACAGAAAAGCCTCAGCTAAGGGATTTGGTTTCTGGACTTTATCTTTTACTGCCCAGGCCAAGAGGTACAGGAAACAGTGTTGAAACAGTGTTTTTACATTTAGAAAAAAAGAAAGCATATTGCAGCATTGTTGAGTATATTCTCTATAGCTGAACAAATTTAAAAGAATGAATATGAATGAATAAGAAAGAACAAAGCTAAAATTTAATTTATCCTAATAATGCAGCTATTTCAAGGAAGTCTGTGCTGCCACTACACTGAGTATCAGTATTTTTTCTAATGGTTAAATGAAGAATTGGGACTAAAATCTTAGTTCTACTTTTCATTTTGCTACTATAAACATGATCAATGGTGCTTAATGCCTTGCCTGTCACATCAAAAGATCCTTGGTGTTCCTTCCTCCAATCTGGGATGTAAGTCTCCAGTCAGAGGCTAATGCTTGTTAAGTGACTGAGCACTACAAAAAATAGTCATAAAGTAGTATCTTTGTTAACAGAGAAGACACTTGGCACTTACCAGAAGGGGCATGTCAGTTGTACGCTCACATAATACTCTGCCTACAATATTGTATCTATATCATGATCAAGCCAAATGTAGGTCAATACAGTATAGCACACTGACATAAATTTAAGAATAGGGCAAAAAGGTAAAATGAGACCGTCTCTTGGAAAATGATGGAAACAGGAAAAAGATGGCATTAGTGAAACTAATATAAAATACTATGATTTAAAAAAAAAAAAAACCACAAAAGAATGAAAAATCAGAAAAGTAAAAAGTAACAAACTGAAAGAAATTCTGGAAAAATAATTTGAGAGCTGGAAAAGCTATCTTCCAGTGCAAGAATTAAAAAACTCCATCTGTTTAGCAGATCTAAGATTAAGAGATGATTTGATTATGTTGTACTAAAAAGCTTCCCAGGAAGAAAATATCAAGCTCTCTAATCCATCATGGGACGATAAAACAAGGACTAGGACTGAGTTAAAGCATGATGAAATACAAATTCATGCACCGTGTCTAATTTAGCAGCAGGGGTGAGCAAGGGTAGAACAAACTAAAGAAGGGATGCAACCTCAACAGACTGGGCAAGCCTGTGGATGCAACCATGGGACACGATGGGTTATTTTCCATCACAAAATTAGTGCTAATAGGAGGACTAATATCCCCTGAATAACTTGATTCCACCCATACATGTCTTCACTCTGTAAATGCCATGTGATCGATACATTGAGAGACCATTCCCCATCTAAAGATAGGCACTTAATTTAACTGAAATTCTAACAAGATAAAATTATTTAATCCACTCAAGTCAGAAGGCTAGACAGTCTTCTGATGTTCCTTTATGTGCAAGTCTGCATCAGGAGCAGAGAACAAGACTTGATGAGACTATAAAAGTGTGGCTCCTCACACCATTACTATATTAGTAAATTAGTGACACTCAAAACTTGTGTTTCCAGTACTCAGTTTGGTCGGAGTTTTAGCACTATCAGTAAGTTTGGACACTGATACTAGGTAAGATAATTCATAAAATATTTAATGTCTGCTTCCCAAGTGCTAATCTAGAATTTTGCTTTGGTTTTGACAGGAAACACACTCAAAAATAGAAATGTCAATTCTTTTCAAATTTTTACCTGAAGACATTTAAGAATGGAATTTTTATGATTATTTTTATTCTGCTTGAGAAGTGCAGCTTGTTTTTCATCTATCCTTAACTATTAATCTGTTTTGGTTTCAGCTTTTCTGTGGTTTTGCTGTCTTTCTGCTCCCGTTTGCTCCAGTTCGTCTCCGCGCAGCTCTCATGCCAATTCACGTTTATTCGGGTCTTATCCTCTTTGGAACAGTGATTGCAACGGCTCTCACAGGAATCACAGAAAAGCTTATATTTGCATTGTAAGTATTTGTTCCCACTTGTTTATTTAGGTTATTCATTGCAAATATACTTCCATTTCCCTAGAATAATAAGCATCCAGTATTGGGACACTGTTTTGTTTTGTTTGTATTAAAAAGACCTACCTAGCAGGAGACTGCTGTTTTTAGACCAGGATTGTCTTTACAACAATCTTTTCTGACCTCTTCTTTCCTTTTCCCCTTTCAAAGGCAAAATCCTGGATACAGTGAATCCCCACCAGAAGCAATTTTGGTCAACTGTCTTGGTCTTTTGCTTGTCATATTTGGTGCAATTATTCTGTGGATGGCAAGCAGGCCTCACTGGAAGCGGCCCCCAGAAGGGAATGCTAAAATTCTGACACCCATTGGAGCAACTCCTGAAGGCACAGAAGTAGAATCCACAATGACAAACAGTATTAATGCAGATAAATCTGATCTGAGCAGCAATACTGAAGCAGACAGAAAACAAAACATCAAATTTGATGAATCAGGACAAAGAACAGCTATGTAAAGAAAATATACAGAATAAAAGTACCATTAGGCCTCCAAACTCCCCCTGGGGAGGGTCCTTCTAATTTAGTTATATGCATATGTAAGTAGGTTGGGGGTTCAATTTTAGTATGGCTTGCTGAAAGCTACTCAAGTTTTCTGCATATGGATTTAAATTCCTGTAAGTCTCAAATATATTTTATTGGCCCATGACTAGTCCATGCCTTGTTTAAAAAAACAAGAGCATGAATAACATCACATAATGGGAAACTGTTTTCCATATCAGTTCTTAATTTGATGCTTATATCTCCTGTAGTCATGAAAAATTTAACCAGATTCAGACTAAATTTTGCTCTTGAGTGATTTTGCAGGTTATGAATCAGCCATGAAGTAGACCAGACAGAATAATTTAGTTTGTCACACATCAATTTTCTGGTAATGTTCACTTTTTTAAAGCTCTGGTTTCTCTAGCTGATTAACCCCCTCATCAGCTGCTATATACTATGGGATTTGAGGTCATTCCACGCTTCCATTTTTCACCTTGGGTTTTTTTTTTTGTTGTTGTTGTTGTTGTTTTTGTTTTTGTTTTTAATCAGAATGTATCTGTTGACCTTTTAACAAATTCTACCAAATGTATTGTATATAGACAATATTTGGCTTTGAATTATGTGCAATTTTTACTGAAATCTAAGGAAATTTTAAGACAACTAAATGCAGAATTTGTCTTATTTGAAAAGCTATAGAAATGCACTTGGAAAAATGTATCACTTAAACTAAGTCTTCCTTTTATCCCAAAAGGCAGCATTTTAGTATCTTTATTTGATTGCACAGTTCTGCTGCTTTATGGTACTAGACTAGAAATTAGGAGGTTAGAAACCAGAAAAATCTGCTATCAGTCTCACAGAAAAAAAATAGCTTCAAGTGAAAAATTATTTCTCCAAGACAAAGGTGAGCTTTGCTGTTTTAATAAAATGCTACCTGTTAGCTGAAAGCAAATTTGGGTATCTCCACACTGACATCAAAAGCATTATAATTATAGGCATGAAGACATGCTTTAGTCTATAAGCAATCTATACAAACTCTATGACTTTTTAATTTGAAATTATAGTTTTAAATAATGCAGTTTGCTCTAAATAATGAAGAGTCCCTAGTGGCACTTTACCTTTATAGCTCTTTCTAATAATTCAAATATTAATGTATTATGCTTATTCTTTAATTTCATAGATACAAACAATATTTATACTTTTACTACTATAGAAGAATAATTACAGTAGATTATTTGGACTGCACATGTCCAAAATGATGAACCATTCTATTATCTCTTGTAAAAGCTGCAGAACTCACTAGAAATACAAATTTACCACTGTTCATGTTGAAATATAGATAGTTTCAGACAGCATGTAATTTCCTATTTTTTAAAATACTACATAGATTTTTATCTACTTCAGCTTTTAAAAACGTTTTAATATATTTCCCTTCAACAAATGCACCATTTTTGTAGTTCACTGCATGTTAGTACAAACTATTTTGGACATGAACTCATATTTGGGTCTTCTCTGATAAGAAGTAGCTCTATTCTTGTTATTTGATTTGTAATAATATCTTATTATTTGGTGAATGCAGTACAGAAAGCTAGCATAATAAAATATTTTTAAAACTTTTCTGCTGTACCATTTGGTACTCAAGGACTACATCCCAGAGTTCTACGTGTTCACTTAAAGGTTTGTGGATGACTGGGACCAACCTCGCATTGGTGTATTTTTCCACTGTAGAAAATACCTGCTTTTAATGTACAATTCAGGTGTGACAGAACCTGTCACAGAACAGTAACCTAAACTACTAAACTATTTTGTGAGCACTCCTCCAGTACCACTATGTGCAATGAATCAAACAGCGAAGCATGACAGGGGAAGTGAATAAATGAGCTCACTTGCAGTAATTTGCTATGCAGCTTTTTATACTGCACTCACACAGGCAACAGCATTTTAAATTGTTATGTATTGGCCTGTTACTGTGTCTCATCCACCTGTGAAAATAAGCTCACTCAATCCTTGCATAGGACTAGGTCACATTATAAAAGCATATGTTTGTATGGAAGGTAGTCAGCTGCCTAGAGAATGTTCTGGAAGAAACAAACTGTACAGTGTACTGGGAAAAAAACCAAAATCTATGTCTTCTTTTGTTACAGCACTGAGTTGAATGTATTGAAATGAACAACTTTTAGGTAGCTAGTTCTATATGCTGTTATGTTAAGCTATAATAACCAGTATGCCTCCTGGTTTCCATTGCATTCCATGTGATGTTCAAGGGGAATGCTACTTGAAAAAAGAATGGTGGCATTTCTTTACTTCTCTATCCTCATGAGGAGCAATGTATGAGCAACACCAAAGTTGTGGGTTCAAACCCCATATGGGTCATTTGCTTAAGGGTTGGACCCGATGATCCTTCTGGGTCTCTTCCAATTCCGACCATTCTGTGATTTTGTGATATAAAACTAACTGAAAATCAAGGATTAGCAACCTTTTGAGGGGAGCCTTCCAGAACATAATTTTCGTTTTCAACTGAGTTAAACATGATAGTAGAAAGTCAGTGAAAGCTGGAAGATTCCATTTGGGGAATTTATAATCAGTGATATCTCATGTGCATGAACTGTGGGATTCTGGCTGCTGATCTCTGGAAGGGGTCCCCATGAGATGCAGTAGCTGTGAGCTCCTAAATGTTGATCAACCTTGGTGTGTGCAACTTAAAACTGACAAAACATACTAAATATTTTGGCTTAATTCTAAACTGATTAAAAAGGCCTCTAAGTATCCTTGCAAGAAAAAATGAGCTTAGTTCAATGCTAAATAAAAATACACAGGTGTTTGGAGATTAATAGTCCTAAACCAGTTCTTCAAAGTGGCCTTTCACTAACTTTCCTTTCATGCAAATTTTCTTACCTGTATTTATGAGTAATATAAATACAATAGCAACATAGGAAATTTAAAAAGTGTATTTTCAAATATACAAATGGAAGGTAGAACTCTAGCTTTTTCATCGGGATTTTTCTGCATGTTTGGAAATCACCTACATGGTTGTTTTTACAGGAACATGATTATAGAGCTTACATTCCAGGTTTGGATTCCTATAAAAAGCCAAGTTACAAAACCTAACATTCAAAGTGCTATTTTTTTAAGATGCCTGGGAAAAACAATACTATATTTCCCTTCTGTCATGCAGCACTATGCACAAAAGCAGAAGAGTGTTTATTCCAACATTAATAAAACTGACAAATGATGGTGCAAATTAGATTCTAAAATTGAATGTAATGACATGTGTACTTCTTACTACATGTAACCAAGAATATTGCATATGATAATGTAAATATGGATTACTTGTTTACATGGACATTTTATTGAGTGACTAAGAGATACTGCCAAATATTTTCTGGTTCAGAACTTTCTTTCTTTTGCTTTTATTTCAGAAAATTCCTTCCTCTGTTTTTAACTGTTCATAAGAACTTAAAAATTATTTTATTATCCAAGGAACTTATTTGTAGATGAGAGCAAATATTTAATTACAATATCTGTTTTCCTTATTCTTTTTTAATATATTAATAAAAACGATTTTTTGAGCTTGTGGTAGTACTGAGTACAGATTTTCTTTACGGTACTGAACTACAACTTTCTAAATTTGGATAAAGATCAAATTATTCCCAAATTACTTTTTGAAAACAGGACAGTTGTACAATGTTTCTTAAATACATTTTCATTTCAACTATTTACAATGATTTTTATGATGAAATCTATGTACTTTGTAGTCTTAGGAACATAATTGGTATATGACGGAAAGTGAAAGAATTCACTGTATAAACAATTTCTATTTCACCTTCTCATCATAACAGAAATTCCTCATAGCAGTTGTTAGAAGGAGTTAAAAAATCAAAACTATCCTCTCATGAGAATGAGACAGCAATTACAGGAAGATCACGAATTCTGATATATAATAATGCACTGTAATCTGATATAATGCACTGTAAGATTGGAATACCCTCAGATAAGTAACAGCCAGACTAAGCACAGACCCCATGGAATCTTCTGACCCAATTCAACATATGCATATCAAGTTACTCATAAACAGGTTAATGATCATAAAACGCTATAAAAGTAAAATCATCTATGTGAACCTATCAGTAACAACTAAGAATTAAGGTATTCTTGAGTTTAGTAAATTCAACTGGAAGTTCTCCTGAAACTGTACAGCATAAATTGATTATTTGTGAATATTGTATAGCTGTTGGCTAAAATTTTTCCAACATTTTCATTATAATGGAATAATAAGAAATACTATTACAAACATCAGCGTAGCAGAAAACCTGTTGCATTCAAACCTGACAATTCCCTGTTGCTGATAACTCCCCTTATCTGTTGCCTGTAGGCTGGATGTGTTGGGGGAAATTCTGGTAAAATAGTCCATGTTTTTAAAATATGTTAATAAAAAATTCAGTAAAACCTCAATTGTATACAAAATTGAAAGAGGGGACTCAAATTTTGGCAGCAGGACTACATTTGTGTGGAAAAATGGTTTTTGGAAGTAGTTGATGGAACCCTTGTAACTTACAATACCGATTATTTGCATTGTGTTATGGTATGAGCAACACTCGTGGTCTCTGTAAGAGCAGTGGGCAGTAATGATGGGTAAACCATTAGTCAGGTAGAAATTCAAGTCCAGGTTGGAAAAACAGATGACAATTGACTGAATTCCAGGCAATTCAGCTAAGGGAAGAGAAGACGTAATGTTAAGAAAATCCAGTTACTACAGCATACAAACCAGAAATCTAAAATGACAAGGCCCCAGCTAACTTTTACAGAAGAAGCAGAAACAATGGGTATAAATTTCAACAAGCTCAGTTGTGTCCACCAAATGTACTCATCACAGAGCCTCAGCCAACATAGGTTAGTGTGGGGCTTGAGTTTACAGCTGAGTCCATGGCCATGTACACTGACTATTCATTGGCTTTCAAATTCCATATTTTGCTGGTGAGCCAAGTCATGCCATAGTTACAATTACAGCTGTCATAAAATGGATGAAAGTTTTGAAAATGTTTGCAATTTGTAGTTCAATTTTCATGAGTTTTCATTCCGACAAAACAAAAAAATCCGTCGAGTAATACTCAAATTCTGCAGGATATAATTAAATATTAGCGTGATGAACAGTGTGATGGTCAAATATTTCTGTGGCAATGATCCTGTTCATATGTGTATACAAGTAGTGTCCACCAGGTGACAAGCACTACCAAAACAGCCTTTGGCAAATGCTAGACCAGTCTTACTTTTAGGCGATACAATATGATGAGCCGTCTGCCTCAAAGTCGAAAGTTTAATAGTCATAAAACACACAGTCATGTCAGAATTTATATATTCACTTCTCTTTCCCTTTTACCCCACTCAGAACACAGTATTTCTTCATCCCTGATGTTGGAAAATGTTCTTTATTGTGCTCCACCTCAGAGCTCTTAAACTTCTGTTTGTAACTTTTGTGCAAATACAAGCTTGGTTAAAGGACACAATAACAGGAGCAGAAAAGCATGAAACTTTAGGGATAAGCTCATATACAAGACACAAAAGTAGCGAGAATTAGAAAAAAACCCAGGAGGTTCCAGTAATTTTACCATTTGATCTTGCAGTATTAAAAAAAAAATCCTGAAAAAGTAAACATGAATGCCATTTTCAAATAACAAAAAGTACACTTCTGCCATCTGATACAGAAGTTGCAACAGCCTAGCGAAACACAACTGCAGCAGACCTCAAAACGCTGCAGTAAAAGTTTTCCTAGCTCTTTGGCCTGTACTGACAATTATGCACCTGGTGATTGGAAAAAAAGTCTGCAGCTCTGAAAAGAAGGCACTCTTATACATGGATTTGGTTGAACTCTTCTCTGCTACCAAGCAGCAGAAACCTGATGGTGGCACTGCAAAAGCCTGGGAAGAATTTGCCTATCCTTGAGACTGCAACTGTATAACCACAAGCACTATTTGAATGAACAAGTTTGCACATGGACCTAAGCACTACTCTCCTCTCCTCAACTAAAGGAAAGAAAATTCACAGGCAATACGAGTGGTCAGCAATTACCACATTCAGCAGCTGTTCAAATCCCCTCCCAGAGAGTTATTTCACTTTGAAAAAAAAAGGTATCTTTAAGTAAGAATTACTTCCAGAGTTTTTAGCTGACTTCAGGGACAGGAGAGTTCCCTGTTACTCCAGTATTCTGACTACACTTGTACTCCATTTGTACCTGCTTTTAATATGAACTCAAACATTCTGGCACAGAATCACACAGAGTGCTTCTTTTGACTTTTTGATTGGTAAGGCTAAGTCAGCCATCACGGAGTATTTTTGAACCTTTTTTTATTTTCAGCTGTAATTCAGGTACTAACTATAGGAAACTCTATCAAGGAATCTACACATGGTTTGAGCTCATCACAGCAATGCCTCAGTCTTCTTCCTAAGTGCAGAGGTGACTACAATCCTGTAAGAGTTCAGACATTTCTCCACATTTTCCTACAAACTGTATTATTTTGCACTTACTAACATTATGCTTTCCAAGCCCCTGAGTTACATGTGCTCCATTCACTAATTAACATTTCCTTCTTATTCCAAACTCCTTTCCCCAGTTCTTCTGAGGATGTTTTACTCCTATCTTTGTCTTCCTTGAATCACTGCTTTAGTAACAAAATCTTTATATCTCTCAGTATGTTTTTTCTGGTTTAAAACCTAATCAGTTTCTCATCCTGGGGCAGGGAACAGTTTATTAGAGGACTAATTCACTCTGAAGTAAGTTCTTGTGGAATGTAATAACTAAGATCCAAAGACATTTTGTACATCAGTCCAGTAAGTACAAATTCAAATTATACCACAAACCTTACTTGTAGTTTTATGTTGTCACCATATTTATGATAGTTATTTGTATCATACTTAGTCTTCCTTTGCCTATCTCTAAACATTTAAAACATCCCATGGCAAATAATGACAATAATAAAAAATACCTTGGGGTTTTGATCTAACACTTTGAATTTTTACTGAAAAATATTTTCGTGGCTTTAGAGCCAGTCTGTAAGTAAAATAGATAAAATTAATTCCACCAGCTACATCCAGTAATTTTTGGTTACTTTGTAATTTCAGGTCTGACTCATTTTGAGAGAAGACAGCTTGTGTAGCCTCTATGTAAAACACTAGGAAAAGCAGAAACTTTAATTTGTTCTCTTTATAGATTCGTTTATTCAGAAAGAAGTTTTGAAATAGAAGGCTTTGAAAGGCTGGCTGAATAATGAGTTGTTATTCTTTGAAGACATATTATCTTTAAAAATACAAGAAAACCTGAGGGTTTCCAATGAGTAGAACCCTTTATTTTCGAAAGAAAATAAATGGAAGAGATTGAAAAGATTTTTTTGCTTGTAGGTTTTTTTTTTTCGCCCTCCTGGAGCTGCCTGTTGCTCTTATGTGGAAGTATCCTGCTGATTTGACTTTTTATTCTGCTGTGAGACTGATGCCAAGATTTACATGATTGCTGTGGATAGGAACTGTATTTAGCAAAAGGAAGGTAACTGCTTTTCCCCTAGGGAGAGGCAGAAAAGAGAAGGACAGAGTGGGGCACACAGACAATAATATCTGACGCTATATTCTTGGTCAATTATTTTATTCATCCTCTATTTTAGATTATGTTGCAACTAATAAAAGGCAAGAAAGCTACTGGTCTCAAGCCAGAAACACAGATAAGCAAGGAAACTATTTGGGGTTTCATGCAAATGTCCAACTATAATGGAAGCAATGTACTGTTCTTATACAGAACTGACAAAGTGCCCCTTGGAACGTCAATGTAATTAACAAAAACTCTCATCAGAATCTGTCAGGCAGAGATTTGTCCCCTACACAGGGTCCTTCAGCAGAGAGAAAAGTGTGACTGGAGAACTGTGCATCATGACAATGATTTTAGCAATTCATCGTCTGTATAGTCTTTTGCACATTCTTCAGTTTTTAATTACATTCTCTGGACATTTAAACAGGTAAAGATTTTTGCTTATGAGGTAGACCTGTGCAACTTTAAATCATTTACAGCCCGTTGGCAGACAGTTGTCTTCTGTTAACCTAAAGTGCCCATGGAAAATGCAATTTTTTGAGAAAAATTTTACATCAAAATGCAGAGAGCAAAACTTCTCAAGCAAGACAAGACTCCATAGTAAGCACACAATAAATACTGAGGGTAGAAGGCAGTTAGAGGGATTTTGGCACCTAGAGGGTATAGGTTTTCAAACGTAATTATTAACAGGTCACATAATTTATTTCAGTAATTTTTCTAATTAAAAATATACATCTAATAAATAAAATTAAATACCATAAGGGAATGAAAAATAAATATTATCTACTTCATCTAAAATATTAAATTCAATAACTGGAAGATAGTATCATATTACTGAGGTAAATATTCTGGAGTTCCTTAACTAGATGTATTTCATAGAAAAATGGGTAAGAGTTAACTTTGTTCCCTTTTCTTTTGGTTAGATACATAAACAACAGTTTATTCTGACATTTAAATCAGATTTTCTAACTGGGACAAATGATTTTATGGTCTCTTACTTTTTTGATTACAAATTTATGATTATCTAATGAAATTCAATTATTAAGAATAACTGATCCTATAAATTAAGTCATGCCTGTTGCAGTGCCAGTTTTGCTGCTAGAAAATAGCATATTTGAGATATTCAGTTATCATCTGCAAGTCCTCAAATGGCATTTCTTGAAATAAGGTGTCATCTTAGGGCCACTGGTAATAATTGCTCAGTATTTTTGCATTTGCTAAAGATTATCTCTAATATCAGTAGTAATCAAAACAGAAATTCTAGTAAAGCCTTGAATTTGGGGTATATGGACAAGCTTCCTGGAGTTTTGAAGCATATCTGAGCACCCAAAGTCTCCATGAGCCCAGTAATCTATCGAGACTCCCCTAAATACAGAATTAATTTGAAGATAAACCTAATAACCTGATTCATAACAACATTAGCTTGAGGGCTATGGCATATTCATTATCATTTATCTACCTTCGAGAAGAATTGATATTCTTTGCAAATCATGGCAAATTGAGACTTGGTTTGGGGTTTTACATTTTGCTCCCCTGCTTTTAGAGTGGAGTGTTGACAGAGTTTCTTTGTTTCAAAGTGTCCAACTGTTTTTACTGTCTCCCACTATGTCACATTTGACTTCAATTTCTCTTACATGAGAAGGGAACAATCCCCTCCCTATTTCCCATGGTTGGCTAATGAGATTTCTAACGATGAAAGTCAGAGCAAACACTGTTACCAGGAAGATCAGAAAATGTAAAGTACAGCCTCTGTGAACTATTCTGATCTGCTTCAAATCAAAAGTCATATGTCTTACTCAATAACTCTCATATGAGTCCAGAAATGGTGCATAAGGACACAGAAAAAATGGCAATTAAATAATTTAGATAGAATAAATAGAATATTCCTCTTACCCTGGATATATTGTTCCAAACTATAATTAATAATTTTTTTCAAGTACATAATTATTATATTAATCTACCTTTGATTTTTGATCATTGGATTTTATGCTTTTATCTAGTAACTAAAGGATCCTCTACCACTAGCTGTTTTCCTTCTATATAGACACTCCTAATTAGGACTCATTATCTTTTTAATGAAGCTAAATGTGGAGTCTGCATATCAAGCAGATAGACTGCTCATTCTTCTGACCAAAATGAAAGAACCTCACAAAATTGACTACATACAGCATCACTGTACACCCTTCCACAGGGCTTTAACTAACTTCAATAGCCCAGCCCTGGGCTTGTGTTACCATGTTCATTGTGTTTCAACAGGGTCCAGCAGGCTCAATGCAGAGACAGAGCAAGTTCACATTTATTCCTACAGAATACAATATAAAACTGACAAAGGTGGCTTTAGGATTTCTTTGGAATAGATGTGCTCACATAAATTTTCTCAATTTGATCTGAAAAATAAGGTATTTTTAGTTTTGTAAAGATTTTGAATAAAACTGACTTTCCCAACAGAATATCAGGTTACCTTCTTTCCAGTTGTTCTTTTAGCCATTTCATTAATTTGTACAGTTAAGCGCGGGAGTGTGACAAAACTACCAGCAGCTGACAGCATTTCTTTGCCTCAATTCTTTTCCATGCTTGCACCATAAGTCAGGGAGGTGACATTATGAACATGATTCATCAGATTGATTAGAAAGACAAAACATCCTATTCTGACCCAACACAGAAACCTGTCCAATGAGATTTTTCTAAAGCAACCAACTGGCCATGATTAACAGCAATATAACCAGAAGGGACCTTCTGAGAGGAAAGGAGAAAGTGCCAACGAACAGGAAACAGTGTATGCAACTATACATACCCAGTGTCAGTGGAAACTAGCTAGAAACATAGTGCTTTCCCATAAAATCTGAAAAAAAATACATGCGAAAACTGGATTTCATGCAGAAAGACAGAGGTCTTCTTTATTAATGGAGCCCCCTAAGCAGCTGTCTAAGCTGTTGGGATCCAGTTTCACCAGCTCTCCAGAGCTTTTCCCTTAAAACTGTTTTGTTCTATGATGTTTACCAAAACCTGACAGTGTTTCACTGATACACTGAATACCAGCCAATACTGTCTTGGGTTTTTTAAATACTAAGCTTGATACTAAGCTGTCTATCTCTGTCCAACGTATTTTATACTTGGATTATAGGATATGCCAGTGAAGAACAATTTCTTTTCTTTTATTTGTATAGTTCGTTGTACCACAAATTCCTTGTTCCCTACTAGAGTCCATACTCATGTCAGTAATGCAAACATATTGAGAAGAGAGGACAGCAGAAAACATCCAACGTATTGACTTCAACTGAGTTCTGTCACTGAAGGTCTAAGGGAATCAAGCCTACACTTCTACAATAGAAGTGACTGTAAATCCACCCAAAGATAAAATTATGAATACTTTTGAAATATTGAAAAATTTTATCTAGAAAGTGTGCTTAACATTCCATAAGTCAATGGTGTTTATACAGTGTTATCATACACATGCAGACATTTATTATAGAATAAACAAAATGAAGAATCTTTTATGTTTGACTAGACCAAGAAGCACTGGCAGAGTGCTTCAACTCATTACAATGTCACTTGAAACCTAGCTTTCATAAACATGAAGCTTCCTTTCTGGATATAAAACTAAATCACACTGAATTTGATGTCAGAGAGCTCATCCAATTAGTTTTCATTGACTTAATTATATGCCTATGTTTCTTAGCTGTTGTTGTCAGTTTTACAACAGTATTTTTTATTTAAGGTTGGTAAAAAGTATTTAACTACATCTTAATTGACTTGGCTGCACAGTTCTTGTTGTTGGCAGATTCTGCTAAAATCTCTTGATTTTTCAGAATAGTTGTGTGTATGATAAACCCTAATCCACTATCTTTATGCAGCTGTACACAGGACCAAATCAAAATCAAATTAAGAAAGCTTGCAGAATGAAACAGTGATCTGTGCTGGAGAGAACTGAGTCACTGTGTTTCTAAAACAAATTTTAAAATGTGTCATAGGTTTCCTGATGATATGAGAAGTCTAACACACTGTAGTAAGCCTTCTATCTGAATGTGTGGCAGGAAAAATACAAAACACAAAGTTAAAAAAACAGTTAAGTCTTGTGAAGTCTTTTGTAGTATTGATTCCACAGATCACATTACCTCTCGAGTTCAGAGACAGAATCCCATAATGCAATCCTTTTCCAAACAAAACAGACATCCTAGTCAAAAACAGATGTGTGGTCTAGCACGATGTTCTAGAAGTTGTTTGAGATGTATGCAATATATCTCAAATGTAGGATGTTTCTGCACCAATATATTCTAGCATTATGGTTTTGGCAGACCCTTCAGTACAACATCAATACTAATTTATACCTAACATCTTTATTTAGCAGTCTCAGAAGCTTTATCCTGCACACACTTTCCCACTCTCCTGTCACCTAGTTTTGCACACCTGACTGTCTTTCTGTTATTTGCTTGGCACAGTCTCTTTTCACTTCAAGCTAAATACAGAATAAAATATTTCTCCTTAAATGCTCATCCTCTCTCTTTTTCTGTGGTTAGCCTGCACATTTGGTAGCACTTTATTTACCTTTAAAGTTATTTCAGAACATAACAACATTTTTGCTCTAATTTTAGAACCTTAATCAGAACTTATTTCTTGCACTCACATGCAAAACAATAGCAAAGAGACCCTCGCTGTACCTCTAAAAACTCAAAACACCAAGGTTCGATCAGCATTCTGAAAGAAGTCCTTTAAAAATGCAAATCTGGGGAACACTTACTTATGAGCACTACAGTACAGAGCAGGGATCTTTGGCATACTGATGACAGAATCTGCAGAGTCCCTTTTAGCTCTCTAGGGAGTCCTACAGATTTCAGATGCAGTAGTCCATAGTTCAATTTCTTGCTGGAATGGATTCTCCACAAGTAGGGATAATCCTTCATTTGATGCTTACTCACTTGGATACATTTCTGTATTCCATACTGGCCATTCCAGGCTTTGCAATGCTTATTTTTTCTTCTCAGAATGTGTTTCCACATTAGCTGATATTATTACACTTATTTGGTCGAAATGGCACTTTTCTTTTATGAAATTCTCATTAGCTTAAAATAACTTTTCAAAGCAATTATCTCTAGACCAATACTTGTCATGTTTGTTCTCAGGCTAGCAGTCACATTTTTTTCTTTTTTCCATTTTTAGTTTGAAGAGAACCACTCAGTAGTTTGTGAGGATCAGATTTTCAAGTATATACAGATACAGTTGGTTTCATTAAATACTTATCAAATGCAGTAGCTCCTTATTTTTATTATTTTTAAAATATTTGCCCTCTAATTATAAGCAAATAAGATATAATAGCTCCTCAAATACCACTTTTAATTTTTTTTTTGTTTTGAAATTCCTCCTGAAGTTGATCTTCTCTCTGGTTTTGTAACAGGTCTAAGGTAATTAGAGCATCTTTTGACTTGACTGTGTATCTGACTTCATTAAATAAAATGAATAATAAACTCAATACCCTTACTATAAGAAATTTACATAAGGTAACATGCATACTATAATGCACGTATTGCTATGTTACCTACATTACATAATTTTAGTTTGTATAATAACTGTAATAATAAATATGCTGTCTCATATCTAGGTAAAATACAGCTTAATTACAAATTAGAAATTACAAAACACAAAATAGATGTTATTGTTGTAATTTTAAATCTATAAAAGCAGTACAGCTAAGCTTTCAAAAGAATATGTTCTAGGTAAATAGAGCACAGTGAAGCACACAACATCCTATGATCTTATGGTGATATAGATATATATACATTTAACAATAATGCAGTTTAAGGAAACAGGTTATGGTACCTGAATGACAGCAGATGAAGACGGGAGCAATGGAAAAATTAGCTTTATGCAAACCTTATGCTGTACCACCTGCCAGCTTGTGTCATGTACTCTTATTCATCACTGGATCTCCTGTGAACAATGAAAGATTCAAAATAAATACAAATCAGAACAAGCCACAGTCTTTTTACATTAAATACTGTTTAATTTTCCTTAACAACTGTATTTTTGGTATCCACTATTACTGAACTTCAGTTGGTTAAGAAAATTCTAAAAGCATTTCCAACATTTTCTTAGCAGACACTGAATCAGAATTTTCAATTGCTGCAGTATCACATAAAAGTCTATTTAAAATTAATTTTAGTCCATGTCCAAACAGAGGAATTTCTCCCTGCTCAACTTCCTAGTACCAGCACAGTGCAGAAACAATTCAAAACACACAGAGTCACATCAGCATTCTGTTGAGTCCTACATATTCCAGCAAACAAAACAAGGTGGTTTGACAATCACAGATATTGCTTAATCTTTCTGGATAAATAAAAGTCAGTAAATTTAAGCATTGTATTTTATTTCGCACAATATTGTCGGATTTATTTTAATAACATGAACTCTAAGGTCTAATTGATTGCTTTCCATCTGTAATTTAAAGAAAGATTTTCAAAGGCATGAAAGCCTGTCAAGAATGTGTCTAATTGATTTTCAGAAAGAGCTGAGGTCTTGATGCAGCATTTACTGCAGTCAGCAGTGAAATTTCCATTGATTTAAATAAGAACAGGTTCATACCTTCAGAGACCTAGCTGCTATTTATGCATTTCACAGTAGCCCTTCCTTCCATAGCTAGAGATTTCTTCCCTCTGTTTTTGTACCTATAATCTACACACCTTTGTACACACACTCAGTACAATTTACTTTATATTAAAAAAACAAAAGAAGTCACATTTCCAAAGGTAATGAAAATTTTAAGACTGAAGAGTGAACACAGTGCAACTGCCATTTAGTTTTATGGTGCCTCTCTTCACTGAAGTCCATGGCATTATTTAGGAGTAAAACAACCAAAATGTTTAATGCATAGTTTAGTTACCAGATACTAAGAAGATCACTCAAACAAGTTTGAGTAATTACACATAGAACTATTGTGCTACTGCTGCAAAAGCGAGGAAAATGCTGTGAAAGATCCAATTATATCAATAAATGAAACACAGATTTTATTCTGGTTTATTTAGCAAAGAAATACAACTGAGTATTTTTTAAGTATTCCTGTCTAAGAAATAAGGCTTTTCAGAGAATTGTCTCACCGATATGTGCAAAGATCAAAAAGGGGTCGTTGTGTCAGCATTCCAAATTCATTTAGATGAAACAATAAGATAATTAGGTGTAAAAAAATGCAGTCTTATGTTCAATGCAGTAAAGGATCAATTTCATCTAAAGGTAAGTGGAGTGTACACTATATCATCTGATCCAAAGGAGTGACCTTCTTGATTCAAATGCAAAATGCCTGTGCCTATTGCAGATGGAATTTACCAGGACAAAATGTTCAATAGAAAGATTACATTTCCACTGGGGCAGAAAGACATTTGTCAGTGTCTCATTACAGCTTTGATACAAACATCTTGGATTTCAATTAGCTTTGAGATGGAACAATAATCCAGCATTGAAACTACAGACAAACCTTTGTTTCTTACACCATTATACTTGGATTTTTGTTTCATTTGCAATAAGATATTGTAAGGTTTCCAAAAGAAATAAATAGAAGTAAATAACATTCCAGCCATTTTAATGTCAGCAGTATCACTTAGTGATTGTCTGTCTGATAACTTTGCACTAGGAGGCGAGGGTGACATAATTTACTTTTTTTTTCCAGCATAAATGAAAAGCGTTGAATTCTTTGAACCGTAAGTGTCCCATCAGTTCTCCTACCCTCACTGTCCCACCTCCTATTATTTACATACCATATCCACTCTGATGCTTTTGATCCTTTTCTATGAAAAGCAGTTTGCCTTCCCAATGGAAATAAATATGAAATTTGCTTTAGTGTGTATCAGGAGTTCCAATGATGGCCCATAAAAATTTCCACCCTATGGAGGTCATGTTTTAACTTCACAGATTTAGAACTTGCCTTCATTTACTTCTAAATACTGTTTGATATTTAAGAAAACTTGTATGTTCTTCTGAATTGATCATGGGACTAAGAGGTGGAAGAGCAAATTTTGACCATCGATTGAATATCTGAGGCTGATTTTGAGCTAACTCCTGTTGTACAGTATTTGTCGCCTTTACTTCACACCTGTGTCACAAGGGTAACTCTGCCAGCTTCTGAAATGTGGCAGGAAGAAAAGCTCAGCAACCACACAGGTAATTATTCAGTTGTTGATTTCCTTGTTAGGAAGAAAGTTATGAACTTTCATGCAGATACGATTTTAATAACTCTCCTAATTATATATGGTGCCCTCCACTCAAAAATCTTCCTTTCAAATATCGAATCCCATAGCTTTAGCAGTAAGGAATATTGCTATTGAAATCAGGACAGTTAATTTGACACACTAAGCAACTAAGAGAAAATAAAGATATGTCTGTAACCTGTTAACCAGTGACACCAACTACCCAGGACAAAACATTGCTTTTCCTCCTGTGATGTCAAGCTGAAAAAGGCATGACTAGGTCACTTGACCCCACAATTCTAGAGCAAGGACAACAGCTGGAGAAATGCTCCCTTTAAGATGATTTTTTAAATGTACTAGCAACAAAGCTGGACTGCAAATGAAGACCTTTTCCAGTGCTTGTTAGGACAAGTTTCAGAAATACACTCATCAGGCACAACTATTTGTAGATCCAGTCATTGCAAATAAATTATTCCAATTCTGTAATAGAAAATTCTGTAGAAGATTCTTTAACTTAGAAAATTTCACCTGCTCTGAATTTGATAGTTATTGCTTCCAAAAGCTTCACTTCCTAAGGTGTTGTGAACATATGCTCCACTTGGACTACAGCGATCCTCCCTTTAATTCTGCTTTGGTAAGCACAGTTCTGGCATATCAGCAGGCTGGGGGACCCAGCATTCCTGCACGACGCTTATGATGGGAACAGCCGTGTCGCCAGGGCAGCCCAACGCCACGGGCTGACACGCACACGGCACCCTCTGCGGTGGCTGTTTTGTCACTGGCCTGCCGCGCACACCCAATCGGGCTTTTATACTCGTTATCCCCAGGTCACTGGAGGGATTATGGCTAACGGCCGCATGTGGGCCCCAGAGTTAAAACCATATAGTTCCATCAGCGTCCGCATGGACAGGACTGGTTTTCACGCTCGGCTGCGTTAGGGAGGGGCCTAACGTGGATGGTCCCCCACTGCCCGGAAGGCAATGCAGAGACGAAGTCGCTGGCCCGCACAGGGGTCCTGCACAGGGATCCCGCCTGAGGCCGCTCTGCCCTGCCCGGGGCCGCTGCCGAGGCCTCCGTGAGGGTGAGGGGAGCTCGCCGCTCCGACCCCACCATCAGCGAACCACGACACAGTGCGCATGCGCGCGCGCTCCACGGCAGGCGGTGGCGCTCGCTCCCCGCACCCTGGGGGCGCCGAGCGAGGGCTGCTGGTGTGTCCCCACCCCGGAAGACTACGGGTCCCATGATGCAACGCGCGCCCGTGCCGCCCGCACTACCGGGAAGCGCCGGCGATGAGGCCCATCCAGAGGTGCGCGCTGCATGCTGGGTATTGTTGTTCTCTAAGCGACTTCTCCAGCTAGCTACCCGCGGGAGGGGTGTGGCGCTGGGCCTCGGGAACCGCCCCGTCCCCGCGTCCCTTCGCGCTCGTTTCCCATGTTAATTCCTTCCCGATTGCCGGCCCTGACGGTGTGGACGAGTGGGGCATTGAGTGTTTTACTGTACAGATCTCCGTGTCCTTCCACACTTTCCGTAGATTTCTGCGCATCCCGCATCGCCTTCGGAGCTGGTTTGACCCTCGGCGTCTGCCGTCGGCAGCCGCCTGCCAGCTGTCGGCGCCTTTGTGCGGCGGCGGAAGGGGCGCGGGGCCGAGGGCGGCGGGCGTAGGGCAGGAGCGGCGGAGAGGAGCCGCGGACAGGTGCGCAGGGGCCTGAGCCGCGCCCAGCACTGCTGCCCCCCGGTGGGAACGCTCCTTCATTCGAGCTCGCCCTGTGCAGGGAGGGCTGCGGCAGCAGGGTGGGGCCGGGGGCGGCCCGCGCCGGGGCTCACGGAGCGGGAGCGGCTGGGGGTGCTGCCTTCTCCCGGGCCGCGGGGCGTGGTGCGACCCTACCCGGGCTGCCGGGCGCTCTTCCCGGGACGGCCCGTGTGGGATTTGGGTGGGAGTTGTGGTTCTGGTGGCACCAGGTTCGTACCGCCGTCATCTCCAGACGGGGTGGGCTGGGCTCCCCTCCCCTCGGGTTCGCTCGGTTTGTGCTGCTTCGCCTCCCCGGGCCAGCGCTGGACGGGCGGCAATCCGCGGTGTGACAACGCGCTTTACTAGTGCTGTTTTAAAGGGACACGGGAATGCCAGTTGAAAATGCTGACTGTAGATTATTTATTTATTGGCACTTTAGTGCTAGCAGACGACATGAAGGAATACATGCATTTACTCCATTATACGTATTACTAAGATGTGGGGTTAGACGGATGAAGCTTGCAACATTTTGCATCCCTTTCTGTGCTTACCTGTGCTATACAATCACTTGGAAATATTCTTTATCTTGAATTAGAACATAGTCATATTACTAACGCTTAATCTTGTATCTTTATTGCCAAGCTTACAGTAAAAGGATTTATAGTTGCCTTATTTGTTGTAGGACCACTTGTGAATTTTCTTTGCTGACTTGACTTTGCTTAAAAACAGTAAAATTAAGTTCTTCTTTGCCTAGCCCTTTCACACAGTTTTCCTTACCTGTGTTCTAAATCTTTGTGAAGTTCTAAACTTACAGGATTTCCACCTTTTGCCGGTGACTTTGTTTATATTTGAGTTAGTTACATAGCAAAACTTTTTGTGGCATTTTTGTCTTTAAATGATACACCAATTTATTAGCAGCGTAATAGTTTTGAGAAAAAAACCTGTAATGCATGTGTTTTACAGTTGTCTTTGACCACCCCACTTGTACTTACATTGCCTTATAATTTATAGTAATTCTACTAATGTTTTAATAAATCTTTACTTTGACCCAAACAAATCCCAAACAAAACAAAAGCCAAACAGTGACATGATTTCTGTTGATCAGTGTTTCAGCCATGTCTGACAAAAGTGAGCTGAAGGCGGAGTTGGAGCGCAAGAAGCAACGATTAGCTCAAATTAGAGAGGAGAAGAAGAGAAAGGAGGAAGAAAGAAAGAAGAAAGAAGTAAGAAATACTTTTCACTTTGAAAATTGACTTGTATGTGTAACTTGTCCAGGCTTTAAGAGAAGGTTCACATAATCATTTTCTGTATCCTATTCAGGGAGTGTCTATTTAATGGTTGGTGCTAGTATAAATGTAGCACTTTCATTTTCTGATAATAGAAAAACCTACTGTTTTCTTCTCAACTGATTAAAAAAAAATTTAAAAATTAGTATCTTACACTAGCATAAGGTTCAGATTTCTAGAACTGTCTGTGTGCATATGACGTTATTAATCAAATCACTGATCTCTTGCATGAAAGCTCTGCTTAATGAGTTGTGATTGGTGTTATTTAAAGAACTCCTTTCTGAAGTAGGGTTCTGAGGATGTCTGTAGGAATTATCTGACTGTCAGTATTATTGTACAAACAATGTGCTGTGTTCTTCTGCTGTTTGGCGTATCTGTAGGCTGAATTTTAAAATCAGAGCAGCACTCAGGATGTATATGGTACTTGTGTGTTACATTAGTTTGTTAACAGTCTTCTGGATTTCTCACTGCTCAAGTATGGAATAGTCAGTGATAGATAACTGTTCCTCCTGAATGCAAATTGTATCTCATAAAAGAAACTTTTGCAGGTGTGTTTTGAGTTTTTTTTTTTCATTACTTCTCTGTGTTTTGGTTATGATGTGCTTGGTGTTCTAAATCAGCATATGATGGAAGACTGGGCAGCTGCCAACTACATGATTCAGACAGAAGGAGAAAGAAATAGCTCAAATTATGTCCTAATGATCTTGTAGCAGTGTATTTCCAGAACAGGTTTTTTAAAAAGCAGCTAACTAAGAGTAGAAAGATAGGGAGTATTCAGCATCTTTTGCAATAGAGCTTGCACTATTTCTAGATGAAAGAGAGTGGGGTTGTACTTTTTTAATATCTAGCACATAACACAACTTCAAGAAAACTACTTTTCTTTGACACAGTTATTGTCATTTTAAAACAGGAACCATATGACTGTCTCTAAAATACTTTTATACTCAGGTACAGGATTTTTTTTTCACTCTTTGCATTTTACAGTGTTTAGGATTAGTGTAAAAAAGGTACTCTTAATCTTATGAAGTGTTAGTCATTTTGGTAAATATGCAGACACTTTTTGCATGTTTATATTTGTGCTTTAAAGACAGTACCAAAGTTTTGGAATGTCGTTATTCCTGTCTGTTTACTTTATCTACAAAAAAGAACCATCAGAATTATTGAAATTGAATATCTAACCTACTTAATGGTAGGTTTCAGTATTACAAAAAACCTTGTGGGGTCTCAAAATAAATGAAAGGTTAAATGCTGTAACCTAGTTATTAAATAATTTTTAGACTGACCAGAAGAAAGAAGCTCTTCCAGTACAAGAAGAATCTGATCTTGAAAAGAAAAGAAGAGAAGCTGAAGCATTGCTTCAGAGCATGGGGTTGACACCTGAGTCTCCTGTTGGTAGGAATGTTACTATTTGTTTGAAATAAATGTTTGAGAGTTTTTTGTTTAGTCTTTTTGGGGAGGGGGGTGAAGTGGTTTTTGGGGCTTTGTGTTGTTTTTTTGTTTTTGTTTTTGGGTTTTTTTGTGGAGATGGTTTATTTTTGTTAGGATTGAGGTATTTATATAACTAACATTATAATTCTCTGGCCACTTTTTTGGGGGTTATACATGTCTGGGTTTTACATTCTTTTGTCCTTTGTGACTGGTTATAAATGTCAAATGATGTGCCTCAGTACACATTACATAACATTATTTTATAAAATAGCACCATTTACACTTAATGGATTATTTGAAGTATATTAGTTAAAGTATGTAAGTTTCATGTATGCATTTTCTTGTCCCCCCTATTTTTCATGCTCATTATTCTCCTGTATTTTTTTCCTTACTCTTTTCCACAATGCCAAATTTTAATGCTGATATTTTTGTATGGAGTTGGCTTGTTTCTTTTCTGCATCTTTTACACCCTAGTTTTTCTTATCTCAAATACCTGACTGACTTTGATGGAGCAATAGCAACACTAAGTATAAAAATTAGCTTCCAAGGGTGATGATTGGTGTCTGTGCAGGATATGTGTTAGCACACTGGCTCTTGCTTTTTTGCCTTTACTTAGGCAGATCCCTATGGAAGATGACAGCAAGGAATATGATAATGGGGTTTGTCAATAAAAAAATAATAATGATTTATTAGAGATACATATGATTATCTTTTCGTAATTGCTTTTGTGTAATCCTCAAGTGTTCAAAAGTGAACACCATTATAGCTGCTCACATTCCAAAAGCCCCAGCAGTCATTTTTGTTAATTCAAGCTGTTTTAATAGTTGAGAGGCTCCGTTTGGCTGTATTAGCAGTAGTGCAGCTGTTTAAGTAATCAGTTCTGACCTGCTGCAGATTTTCTCTGCTAGACTAATAGTTGAACACTTCCCTTGCATGATACTGTAGTAAGGCAGTTGATGGAATTTTTGTAGTTGTTGCTTTTTTTCACATCGAGCAGAGAATCTAAAAGCCACAGAATAGCCAGTCCTGAAAGGAAGTTAATGTGTATGCTTAGAGTAGGTGTTCATGAAGAACTCAGAGGTGCTGACATGCAGGAGTGGGACACACCCCTGCATGCTGTGTTTAATTCCACTGAGCTGCTGCTTAATCACACCCTTCAGTGTATGCAGGGAATTCGTTCTGTATGCTTTCGGGATAACCAGATCTGATATGGACCCTTAATCAAGTTCAAATGTCCAGCTTGCTGCCTGCAGTTAGCATGCCTGAGGCACAAGCTCCTTTTCTGCTGACTGGATGCTGGCAAATGCAGTGATTGTTTGCCTGAACTGATGCTGATTCGTGGCTGAGCTGCTTGCTGTGCAGCTGAGGTAGCTTGAGGTAGCTTGTGCTTGCACTGTCAGTGGAGGAGGGTTGCTTGACATTAGGTTCTTTCCTAGAAATTTGTGTTAGTTCCTAAGGCAATTCCTGTTAACTGCTAGAGAGAGTTCTCTTATGGGAGAAAGGACTGTATCAGATGTTTTTGATATCTACCATAATTACTATATAAGAAGCCTTAAGTTAGAGAACCAAAATTATTTTCAAAAAGATTTTATAGTTTAATCCTCTGGGGTAGGTGAAATTCCATCTGGTCTTTTTGTGAGACTGCTGGTCTTTGAGTGGGACTCACCTCAGTTTTGGGAAGGGTTTCCCAAAATGGCTTTCCCCACAAGAGAGCGCTGCAGCACCAGCATTGGTCCCTGCGAGTCACCGTGTCCTGAAAATGCACACAGGTAGCAAAGCAAAGGCCTGGAGCAGCTCCTTTGCTCCAGATTAACCAGTACACGTCGAGGATGAGTTGAAGAATTTATATATTCTTACATGCCCCCAGTTATATAAGTATAAAGTCTGAATGTGTGTAGTATGGATTTATGAAATACAACTCAAGACCTATAAAAAAGGTCTGTCCCTAGGAGGAATGAAATTTTAATAAATTGAAGAATTCGTTGTTACTTTGGTAAAATTAAGGGAGAATTTTTGTTAATCAAAACCATGTCTCTATTTTGAGATGGGGTAGAAAAATTCTTTAGAATTCACAATATACTTGTGATTTCAATAAATTCTGTAGGAAGCAGACCTAAATTCATAGTTCTCCCATGCTTAACTCCTGACAGAGTAGACAGCACTTAATATAAATAATTCATGTTCAGTTGATTAAAGGGTTTTTTGAGGGTTGATAAGCAGTGAATGCTTTACATATTGCTGAAAAATGAAGCATATAAGGACCTTCCAAACACCCATTGATTCTTGTGTTTAAACCCTAAGTTTCACTAAAACGTGACCATTTCTAAAAAGAAAAGTTGAAAGAAATACCAAAGTAGCATTGTATTTGTATCAGATTGCATGATATCATCCCCTATATATCACTTCCAGAAAGCATGTTACTTTTGAAATGGTAAATGCAGTCTTCATCTACAAATAGAAAATTAAATGACATTTTGTCAACTTTTAAAGATTAAATACAGTGGTCCTAGACTGTTTACTGTCAAGCAAAAAAAAAAATTTATCAAGACCTAATACTAGAAACTTTGTAATACACAAGGTTTATGTTGATTTGATTCAAACTAGAAAAAAAAACAAAACAGGATTCTATATGACACAGCCTCTTTTTTGGTCCACGGTTTGGTGATTATATATTTTGAAATAACATTGCCAGTTAAACACATTCACTGCCTAATCTTTAAGAAAGACTAATGTCAGAGCTGTATTAACAACTGTCTTTTCTATGTTTAAGCAACATGAGTCAGTGGAAATTACCGTTTGAAAATCAGTGTCATCATTTGTCAAAAGTTCAGTTTAAAAATATTTTTTCAATTCATTTTCTCCTAAATGTCTTTCCCTCCATGTCTTTTTGTATGCTCCAGATGCATAAATGCCAAACAATTGCATGAAAGGCCAGCATGAATTGTTAACATTGTCTTTTCCCCTCTCTTTCTACTGTTCATTTTCATCCACTTTTTTTTTTTGTTCGCCATCACTTTTTTATTTAATATTTCATTTTTAATTCATTTGCAAACATCCTAAGCTGTGCAACCTCTGCGAGTAGTAACAGCGGATACCTGTCTGTTTCACTATTTAGTCCCTCCTCCTACCTCTCCATCGTCCAAATCCGTGAGTACGCCAAGCGAGGCTGGGAGCCAGGACTCCGGGGATGGTGCTGTTGGATCTAGGTATGTCGCTTTCCTTGGCACCTTCTTTTGTTCTGTGTTTGTATTCTGAATAGTTAAACTTTAGAAGAAATCAAGGTTAGTTACTTGATAATCATAATATGAGGTTACAGTGTTGAATCTTTCAAAAGAGACTGTTTAGCAGAAATGCTTTACTTTAAAATTTGAAGTGCAGCTGTACTTCCTGATTTGAAGTTGCCAGCATTCATGTCAACTTGTTTAAACTTTAAAGTTTGAAGTAAAATGAATGTCTTGGGACAATAACCAACTCAAAAAGTCTTAACTTCTATGCTCTTCCCAGCTTTTTCTAAAGGAGGATGGGTGTGGATGATAGGCTATTTGCTTTTTCACATATCTGCTTGATCTAATAAAAGATACTGTCTACAAACTTTGCATTACTTCAGATTTTATTTTTCCCTTACTCAGAACCGTATTTCTCATTATTTTACTTCATCTGTGTTGCACAACTACAGCACTTGCAATCTCTTATTTTGTCAAAATGTAACTCCATCTTAGTACAGCCACAGTTGTTTTTGTCTTTTTTCAGTGCCAGTACTTGTCACAGCTGTTTGACCCTTTCTTTGAGAGTGATGCTTTGAGACATGCTGCTCTAAAGAAGAGTCAGATAAATATTTCTGTTAAATATTTCAAGTGGTGGTGATATATGGGTGATAAGGTGGGAAAACACTACTTCCAAAGGGTATTTCTACTGTTTCCCATGCATAGTCTGCAAATAAGAGCGGTAGCTGCCTATTACTATTGGTAAGATATTCTCAGCAAGTGAAGTTTGTGTACTTTAAATTTAGTAAGTATACATTGTGGATGAAGTTTAGTCAAAGCACAGAAACTGCAGCAGTTATCAGTTGCTGTTGTTGTATGAGTAGTTGTTTTGGAAAAGCAGTCAAAGGTTAGACCGCTTTGAAAAATCTTTTCAAAAGACTGCAGAAACATCTTGTATGCGTGTGGATTATGCATGCATAACTACATGGATCTTAATCTGAAAATATTCAGGGTAATAATGACCTGAACAAAGGTTGTGTGATGCCTATTTCGAAGTAGAAACCACTGAGTTAAGACAGGGAATACAGCAGATGTGAATGCAGACTTTTAACAGTGCTCAGGTATTATCTTGTTTGCCTGTCATGTTAATTAACCAATATAATTGTTCCTTAATTGAGTAGCAAGCAAGTTTTAATTATTTTAAATTGTTGTATATTGCTTATTAAATTGTCTTTTTAAAATATATTTTTATATGTATGTATGTTCACTAGAAGGAAAAAACAAAGAAGCATTTGATGATGACTTTTTAAAAGAAAATACTTTCTTCCCATTCACACCTAATTTAAATTCAGTATGAAACAGAGTGTATAGGCCACATACCTGTAATGGAATGCCATGTGTACTACTTTATTGCCACCTCATCAGTGCACTGCACTCTGATTCTGTGTCCTCATAGTATTGCAATATTGTATGCATGCATTTTCTTACAAAGCCTTTAGAAAACCCATATCCTGAGTCTCAAAAGCTTAATGCATTTTCAAACTTTAAATCTGTCTCATGATTGTGATCTTTAAGGCATGGAGGTATGAATATACAGTTAAATTGGCATTATGTTGGAGTCCCCTTACTTCTTCTCCCACCAGTGGTTTCTTCCCTTCCCCCAGTAAATGAGTGTCTGTATCATGGTTTATTAGTACAAGTTCAAACATTTTGAACATGGAAGTTGGACTGTATGATATGCCTTGGTGTTACATGTGGTATTTCACAGGTGACTCCTACCAATATGAGATGTATTATAAAGCCTCCTCTGTGATGCTGAATCTCGTCAGTAACTCTTCTAGTAAGCAGTAGAGCAATGTTCAGCCTGTGCTCCTGCTGTTAGTTCATCTGTCTTGCTTTATTTTCATTAGTAAAGAGTTTTGTTTCCTAGTTTGATCCTGGTTCTTTCTCTCTTTTTCCTCAGTCAGGAGTGCAAGTCCTGCACTAAAAAAGAATACAGCTGGTTTACTTTTAGGCTGGTGGATGCTTCATAGAATTAGTTTAAAAACAGAAATTTTTTTAGAGCTATAGGAAGTGTTAGGAAAGTGTTAGCTTCAACTGTTTTAAAAGATAGACTGTCCTTCATCCAACTGAAGCAACTTTTGAAAGTGAAAATAATGCTTTGAAAGCAGGAAAGCTAGCTCTTTAAGGGCTAGATGTTAAACAGGTGCAGAAGTTGGAGCATTTTATGTTTATAGGCTTTTTCCCAAGTCCCTCTCAAACATGATTGAAAAAGTTGAGAAAGTATTTGACAGGAATTGTGGTGATGCAGCATCTGTATCTGAAGTTGAGGTACTCTTTGCAACATGAAGGTTGGGGTGGTGGTTTGGTTTTGCTAATGATAGAACAACAGATAAGCAATATCCAGCTTCAAGTCTCAGGGGCCAAATTAAACTCTTAAGCTTAAATCTCTTTGGTCAAAAAAGATAGCAGAGATCTGATGAATAAGTATGATCAAAGTAATTAACTTTAGGCTAAAATGGTGTGTTCTCTGATGCACAAAAGATATGAAAAGATTTTTGAGATTTGGGTGTTAAGCTATTTCTGTGGATGCAGTTGATTTGCTGTATATGAAGATGGTGGATTTGTGATTCCTAATTAAATGATGATTTGTAGTCCTAATGCATACTTTCCACTAGAACAAGGTAGTGCATGGCACACCCATATTTGTGAGCTTTTATGGCATTGCGTGTATATTTTTCAGATCAGCTTTAACTTTAGGAATTCTGCATGTGGTTAATAGAAAAGTTACCATGTATGGTATGAAAATGTAAAATTGTCGTTTATTGATTTACCATAGTAAAATATTGCATATTCTTAATTTTTTTTTATTCAGAAACATTATTTTTGAAAAGTGCAGATAACATACAAGAATGTCAGAAAAAACCATGCAGGTTAATCTGCTAATCTCTTACAAGTGTGTTTCTAAAACTCTGCCTAAGCCTGATAGCCAGTAGACTACAGGAAAATTTCTGAAGAAGGGATGAAGGCTAAAAAAGAAGGTAGAGGGAATATTGATTTCCCCCTTCCTATTTCTTCTACTACAACTTGAAATGGATCCATTCTGTTTGTTATTCCACATGACTCTGAAACATGTTATTAATATAAAGCCCACAATTTATAAGAGATTTTAAGTGTCTTAGATGGAGTTGGCTCTAACTCAGATGACACTTACAAGCCCAAGGCAGTGCTTAACCCATAATTACTGCAATGTCACATCTTGGAAACTCTAGCAGTTCACTATCCCAGTGGAAATGCTTTTTTGCCCCACTACCAAAAGGCTTATGTGTTGACTCATTTCCTTTACCAATATGACAGTTTCCTCCACATATTTACTGCTCTGGGCAAGTTTTTTATGTTAACAAATCCGTCTTCATGTAACTTGAACAAATCTGAACATATTTTAAACGGAATTTCGAGTTTTTGGTGGTTCTTATCAGTATTTAAAATGCTTCCATTTGCCTTTCACTAAGGCAACGTTTGTTTGCAGACTTTTAATTTTCAACCTTTAAAATAATTTAATTCCTTGCTAATAGCTCTGAATTCTGTTTGCTTCTTAACTTTTGTATTTACTGCATGTGTTATTGCACTGAATGTTTGCTGAATTTCCCTTAATTGATGTTGCATTGCCTTGTTTCTTGTGAACAATGAAATAACTATAAGCTTGCTGTAACTTTAGAATTTCATAGTGTATATTTGCTTCACTAATCTCTGGCCTTTTTTGCTAATGCTGCATGATTGTTCAACCTGGGGTACCAGGACGCTGCACTGGGATACTGATCCATCAGTTCTTCAGCTCCACTCTGATTCCGATCTGGGGTATTGCATAGATTTCTTACATTCCCTCTTTCATGTGCTTATAGATAATAAGTATGAGCATTTTTTCCTTTAAGACTTGTAGTTGTTGTTGTTAAGAAACTGTTTTGTAAGTAATAGAAATTCTCTGTCCCTAGCCGCAGCATGGCTTGCTTGCAATGGGGAATTTTTATATAATTTAATATACATTAGATGCTTATTTCTAATAAACACAAATAGGTTTTGTTTTCTTTGAGTCTTTCTTTGACAAAATGTAAACCTTTGGAAGTCATTTATTTAAAATGATTAGCATGACTAAAACCAGAGCAACAGCTGTCATTTCTTAAAAATACGTTTATAAAAGCTGTTGCTCATTATAAGGACTGACTAAAACCTGTATTATGTGCTAAGAATTATGATTCTGCCCACCAGAACCTTTCAAAAGGAGTTACTCCTCTGCTTTTATCTTGGGAGAGGAGTGGATAATAAGAAACTAAATCTGATATAGGTAAATTGTTGGATCATTGCAGTATTATTACAGTACATACTGCAATTAGGTTTTACAGAAGGCTGTAAAATAACTGAATTAATGTTGTGCCGGTTTTGGAATATATTATGTATTGTGTGATGCTAGCTATATCTACCTTTATTGAAGTCAGAAAGCTCAGGGGTTTTCAATATTGTGCTCTGAAACAATGAATTATGGATAAATCATTTGTCAGCGTGAGTTCCAAGTCAGCCTGGCAGTTCTGCATTCTAGACAGTATTTTAGAGGTGGACAAAAAAGGACAGCAAAGTTAAAATACTAGGAAATGCTTTTTCCTTCAGTATAACTAAGTTGGTTTTCAAACTTTATAATCCTAGAACTGTTGCTGTACAAGCATGACCTATGAGTAGATCTGTATCCCTGAAAATACAGATGTATCATATATGTGGCAGTATTCTAGTCAAGCACAAAGAGCAAAAATTTAAAATTATATCCCAATGTCCAGATATTTATATGTGCACATCTTCCTTTTTGTCGCAGATGTATAAATAGTTACTGATTTAAAATAGTAATGATAAAATAGTAGTCATAATCGTGTGACTTGTTCAGAGTTTCCACTGGATTTAAGTTTGACTAAGCAGTGCTGTGACTTAATGACTTGGGTATTATTCTAGGGAAAATGCGAAATAATAAAATTAAATGGTTTTTTCTGATTTTTAAATTAATTTTGTTTAGACGTGGACCTGTTAAACTTGGAATGGCCAAAATTACACAAGTTGACTTTCCTCCTCGAGAAATCGTTACCTACACAAAGGAGACGCAAACACCTGTCATGACTCAGCCCAAGGAAGGTGAATGGTTAATTTATTAAGTTATTTTTGGTTTCTTTTAATATAATAATGATGACTGGCTGAATTAGAACTAGCACTTGTGATCTTGAAACTTAATAAGGTAAATGAAGGTTGATATGTGAGATAATTTATATGAATTCTATTACTGAATTTTTGTAGGTTTTGCTCAACTGTTACTGTCACTCTGCATCTCTGAACATCACTCTTGCTACTAATATGTGTCACTTTCACACTGCTAGTATATGTTCAGATTAAACCCAAAGTTGCTTAATTAGCTGACAGCTGATAAATAAATGGGATATATTCTGCATTTGTGACATTTAAGAATCCACACATAACTTGGCACATGGAGGACGGGGAGGTGGTTTGAGGTAACTGGCGTGGCTTTAACAAGGGCAACTCCTGCCTGACCAACCTAATGGCCTTCTACAATGGAGTGACTGTATCAGTGGACAAGGGAGATGTACACAGCATTTGTTTGGATTTCTCTAAGGCCTTTGACACGATCCCTCCCAGCATCCTTCTCTCTAAATTGGACAGAGATGGATTTGATGGGTAGACTGTTAGGTGGAACTGGTCGAATGGTTGCATCCAGAGGTCAACAGCTGAGTCCTGGTGTACATCAGTGACAAGTGGTGTCCCTCAGGGGTCCACACTGGGACCAGTGTTATTTATTATCACTGACATACAGGGGGATTGAGTGCACCCTCAGCCCATCTGCAGGTGACACCAAGCTGAGTGGGGTGGTTAACATGCTGAAGGTTGGGAGGGACCTGGACAAGCTCAAGAAGTGGCCCAAAAGAAAGCCAAACATATCCTGAGCTGCACCCCCAACAGGTCAAGGGAGATGATCCTGCCCCTCTCCTTGAGTGCTGCATCCAGCTCTGGAGAGGGACCTGTCACAAGGGCATGTGGTGACTGGACAAGGGGCAGTGGCTTTAAACTGCAAGAGATTAGATTAGATATCAGGAGGAAATTCTTTACTTTGTAGGTGGTGAGGCACTGGAACAGGTTGCCCAGAGAAGCTGTGGTTGCCCCATCCCTGCATGTGTTCAAGGCTGGGTTGGATGAGGCTTTGAGCAGTCTGATCTAGTGGAAGGTATCCCTGCCCATGGGAGTGGGGTTGGCACCAGATCATCTTTCAAGTCCCTTCCAACCTCTTAAGATTCTATGAAGTTACTTGAAGACTGTGTATCCTACAACAGACTTAGCAATTAACTCCTTTACTCCTTAAGAATTTAAATTTTTCTACCTGAAGCTTCTACTTTTGATTTTAAAATAAAACTTCCACTGTTTCTGTTTTCAGCAATTGAACACAAGCTTTCTTTCAGTCATGACTTGTTTGCTTTTTGAAAAATAAATTTTTCTGAAGAAAATACCGTTGGCTAGCAGATTTACTTTTCAATGCTTGAGACAGTTGAATTTATCTGCAAATGAAAGTATTAGTCTTGGTGTAGCTTGTGTGTAGTTCTACAACAAAATCTCTCGGTTGTTTAATGTGACTGACTTTGAGTATGTGTCTATGTTAGCAATTTTAGGACCTACTTCTACATTCATAATTTTGCATTTTCCTGCTCTTTAGTATGTGAACTTTTGGGTGTTTATGCAAGGATATATCTTTCAAACTTAATTATTCAGTGAGCCAGAGGATATGATTTTTCTCTGTGTTTCTTTTCTATTCTTCTTTTTGTCTGTGTCCCTGCACAGGTAGGCGTTTGGGGTTTTCCTGCTTTCATTTTTTCCTGTGCCCTCAGCATTTCCTTTCTCTAATCCCTCAGGTCTTTTTTCCTCCTCTCTGTCAGGTTCATGAAATCTGAAGACTTAGGTCACAGTTTATGTACTTGAAGAGTTCTACTTCTGTTGCCTGCTGACAGTGGAAATTGCTTGGGATTGTATGATCTGAGTTTCACAGTAGATAGGGTGTAGTTGAGCTTTGCTGCAGTGGAGTGGAACAGTGGTCATCTCTATTTCTGCATTTACCAGAAAGGGGTCTCAATGCATGTATTGTCTCCTGATCCATTCCAGCTTACAAATACTGATTTCTTGAGGGCCATCATAATTTTTAAAAACATATTTATTTCATGTGCTTCACAAAATTCACAGGTGTCTTTCCATCATTTCAGTGTTGAAGATCTTCCTAAGGTTTAAGACCACCTAAATACGTTAATAACAAAGCTCTGTGTTCCATTTTACAGTGATATCTGAAATAGGATGTAGGTTAAAAAAAAAGAATAAATCAGGCTGCATACAAAAAAGAGTCAGTAGGTAAGAGGGGTTTTTTTGAAAAAAGAAAATTTTAAAACTCTTTAAAACAATTGACAAAAGCAACATCCTGAATTTACAGGGTGCAATTAGCTACATTTAAATTCTGTAAAATATATCTTATTGATTCTTCTTTCTTCTCACAGTCTGAGTTGTGCTTATCTGAGTGCACATACTGTAAAGAAAAATAACCTTGTGAAGTACACTTGAAAGTGGAACTTGCAATTGAACATAAACCTGCAGTAGCTCCCTTATCCAGCAGCAAGTTGCATCTGAGCTAGATTAGCTCAGTGTTCACAGCTTCTTATAAAGTGAAGGGAACTGGACCCTTCATAATGTATTTTGAGATTTTAAAATGCTGTTGGAGCTGTGCTTTTGAATAAGGAAAAAAGAAGCAGTGCTATTAGATATGCTCTGCAGTCATTCTGCTTCTTTAGGTCCACTTGTGCTAACAATTGATTTGGTGGGGGAGGACAGCACATGAAATAAAACCAACAAACCCGCAGCAAATGACCAAACTAGATAATTCTCTTTGTTCCAGTTCTGTGTGCTACAGTGGTTATATAGTTACCTTGTAAGCTGAATTAGGAAATATTCAAACTACAACCCATCTGCCTGGTGGGACAGATAGGAAGTAGAAGTAAACTAATTTTAGATTAAAACCATTTCTAGTTGTTACAGAAATATTTGTGGCAACACATACTAAGTGAGTTAAATAGGAGAGACTTCATGTCCTCAAATAAAACTTGGCATTTGGAAATGCTTGTTTTGGATTCATGTAACAGTTAAATTAATTTTGAAATGTTACAGCTTCCTTAGGAGATGAAGGCATTTAGTGTTCTACCAGTTCTCACAACTTCCATTATTTTATTGCAGTACTAATACGTTGATTTATTATGACCACAAAGTATTTGAGAAACTGCCTTAGGAAGATTGATTCTTATATATTATAAAACAATAAAATCAGGATCTCTCCTAGAAATCAGTTAATGCAAAGAAAGATGGGTGTATAGGGGAATATGATTTTGCTCAGCTGTCCCAATTAAGGCTTTCCAGGACTAACTGGGTACTTGCTACTTAGTGCTGCTGTACAATACTGTGCATGTGCAATCACAGCTGCCTGCAGACAGTATTATTGCATTAACTCCACTCTTAAAGAATAATTGTCTGCCAACATCTCCAGGACACAGAATTAAGTTATTAAGCAGAGTAATAAAAATATGATGTATAGGATTTGCTTCTTGGATGTTGGTACAGTCAATGCAGGATTTTGCATTTTAATATTTTTAAAGAAATAACAGACCATTGTATATTCATGTATGATCCTTGTGGGTCCCTTCCAACTCAGAATATTCTGTGATTCTATATTATCTAGTACATGCCTTAAATGTACAGAAATACAGATAGGAAAACTTGATGTGAAGACATTCGGCTTAACAAAAGCCACCCATTTCACAGATGATTTAACTTTGATTAACCTACTCTGCAGCAACAGATTGCTCAGACAACTGGAACTACACTCTACAGTGTTATTGCTAGGTGCAGCCTAATTTACAGCACTGCTTTTCTTTCTGTCGTGCCAAAATATATCACAATTTTGGTGTTAACTCAAAGAAAAAATTCAGTGGTTCATTAACTCTGTTTTTAGCATTCATTGGCAAGACATTTGTTGCTATTAAAAATTGCATAAAAATAGCAGCTACTTTACTGCTCAGTTTGTAACCTTAGATCCCCTGATTGGCTGTCAGAAACAACATGGAGTTAATCCCTTAGCATATTGTCATGAATATTCATCAATATGTTGATGTGACATAGAGTCCCATTTCCTGTCTTCGTGGCCCTGTGACTTTTCCAAGTTTTTAGAGCCTTTTTTTAATCTGAAATCTTATTTGGTACACTGGCAATTTGAAGTGGTTTAAATGCCAGTAGGTACCCTCACAAATGAATAAGGTGGATGCAGTTAGGGAGTGCCCTTAATATTTCAAATTTAGATAAACGCAGTGCATGACAGTATCGTGGGTTCTTGACTTACTAGACTGGAACTCTTTCAGAAATAGCATGTCCAGTGTTTCAGTGTTTGCTGCGTGCTGTATTATTGTTATGCTAATTCCTTGCAATTTCTGGCATCTGGCCTCCTATTAAATAAATTCAAGATGAAGGAGAGACAGGAAAAGTAATTAAAACAAACATTACTTACCTTGTTTTTTAGTCTAGCAGTTTAATGGTGCTTTTTTTGTGAACTGTGGGAAAGCTTCCTGGGTTTGGAATAGAAAGCATTCTAGTATTGGATAATGAGGTCAAAAACTTATATATGTGGGGATTTTTTTATTATCATTTTGCAGGGTTTTTTTCTCCAGATCCCTTAATAAGAAAGTTTGCATGTGACTCTTCTTTAGAGAGAAGGTTTTAGATTTATGCAGTTACAGATAAATCAGTGAGATGACATGTTCAATTTCAAGTCTGATACTTTGAGAATATTAAAATAAGTGCTGTATCCTGCATTTAAATGCAGTAATATCAGCTGGCTATATGCAGTGAAAGTACTATGAAGGAATTTAGAGCTCTGTATAATATATGCCATTTATGTTTCAAACATTAAAAGGCAGGAGCAATCAACTATATGATCTTTTGAATAAAATATGTAGATTAGAAGGTCATATAGCACTAAGGGGTTGACCATCTAGGTTTGACAAGAATTTGACTCCTGTCACTGAAAATGGTACTTAGAATCAGTGCAGTATGACTAATGGGGGGTTGGGCTGAAATTTCTAATTTGAGACTTTCAAAGCTAGAATAATGTATCCAGGGTGACCCAAAAGCAAATTTCTAAATTTGAAGGCATCATTTAATTCTGCAAGATTGATTGGCAGAGCGAAAAAGAGGAGGATTTTTATCCAAGTGGCGATAATTGGAATATGTGATCCCGTATGTGTTGTTCTCAAAGTTACGTGTGTTAACTCATACTACATTTTTTGATTAATCATTGTTCACACCTGTAGTTATTTGTCATTAAGAATTCCCTTCTTTGGAATGGCCACAAGTTACCCAGTTTTCAGGTTATGAGTCCGCTGTGCATGCGAATCCATCGAAAAAGGAGCAGTGTCTTTCTGTTTCTTAGCATGATTATTTTGCCCAAAAAAGCTTTCATTTTTTTTAAGTAGCACAAAAGCTGTAATTGGCATGCTTTGTAAGGAAGTGTCAATGTGCAAGAGAGTGGAGATCACTAAGAATTCTTTTACGGGTTCTTTCCCCTTTGCACCACCGCCTCCTCAGCAGGGTCACTGAGATCACTAGCTTTTCTTGAAATGGCCATTTTCACTGGCAGGTGCATTATACCCTGTATTTTCAGATTGTTTTTCCATTCTGAATGTTTGGCAGGTTGATTGCTCTGGCTGCATTGACGGAGAAAGGGCTGACAAATGCAGTTGGGCTGGCTGAAAAGACAGTGATTACTGTTTTCCTTTGTGGCTGATTGAGGCCCTTGAAAGGAAAGATTTTAACCTTCACCATTTGGTTCAAAAGTATGAGCATATATTGAAATCATTCATGCCATTTATCCTAGTTCTGTAAACTTGTCAGAACATAAAAATCGCTCAATTTCAAGTAATGTAGGATTGGCATACGTCATTATCATTTTGATTAAGTTGGAGTTTGTATTATTGTGTGCATTATACAGTGTCATTTAAAGCTTTCTTTCCTGCAGGTACAGTTATATTTTTATTGCCTATACTATGGAGTTAGAAAGATTTTCAGACCTCTTTAAACCTATCACTATGTGTGTGGTTTGGCAGCTGGTATGGCCTACAAGCTGTATTTTGTTTGCAGGGTAAAGGCTTGTCTGTAGACCTCCTGGAGTGCTGGTAATTGCACAGGCTTGCCATTGGGGAAAGACATGATTGGAAGCAGTCAGGCAGAAAAATGTTGTGCCATCCCATTGCCACCTCATAGCAGAGAGACAATCCTTGCAGTACCATCTGGTTGTTGCTATCTAGTCAGCTGGCCTGGCTGCTGGGACCATGGCTTGGCAGCTGCTTCCCATCCCTTGACCACCCTTTTTTTTAAACTCTTTTTGTGTGCATGCATGTGGATTTTGTTGTTGTTTTTTTTTTTTTTTTTTTACTTTTTGTGTTAGATAACTTTGAACATGGGTCAGGGAGATGGCTGCAACAAACAAGCCTAGTCCCTGTTGAATACTGTCTCATTACTTGTGGTGAGGCATGCAGCAGTCTCCTGCTGCCATTCCCTTATAAGCAGATGATGTAGCTGTTTAACCAATAAAAACAAGTCTTTTCAGAAGCTTATTCTAGAAAGTGGATGAAGAAAAGCCAGCATATCTCACAATTCTAAGTAATTTAAAGGTGTTTTCTGGTTTAGAGTATTCAAAGAATAAAATGTAGAAATGCAGAAAGTGCTGTAAAACTTGTCAGTATCCCTGAACATTAACATTTTATGTTATTCATTGCAATTAGGGAAAACACATTTTCCTGTAAAGTTCTCATTGCCAAACATGATACAGATAATGAGACTTGCATCTAGAATGACAGAAAAAATGTAATCTCTGCGCTATTATCTTTAGCAAAATTTGCCTCTCAGAATAGCAACCTGAAAGCTAATGTAAGCCATCTTCATGCCATGTGCAGACCCATTAGACTGATGCTTTTAGATCACAAGTAAGCAGCTGCTCTGTAGACTATTTTAGACATTTGATTTTTCTTTATTCCGCAGCATTAATGTGTCAGTGTGTTACACAGAACATGCATGCACCACATGGTTCTGTGTGGAATCATAAATGCCTGTAAGACAGATTTCCACTTTGGATTCTTTACCATTTCCTGCGTGTCTTATTTCAGTTTATGCAACTACATAACTCAGTGCAACTGATACTGAGGTGGAGACAGTGTTCCAAAGATATTTTGGTTTGTGATAATGTTATTTCCTTGGCACTACATTTTACAAATGCAACCATTTTAAGCTACATGATACCATTTTACATCAGCTTATTTGAGATTCATATAGAATGCTACTGTTCCCCTTTAGAAATACTGACAATCTCACCATGTTTCTCCTTAGATGAGGAAGAAGAAGATGATGTGGTTGCACCAAAACCATTAGTTGAACCTGAGGAAGAAAAAACATTAAAAAAAGAGGAAGAGGAAGAAGGTACTGTTCACCTCAAGACATTCTGAGTGTGCTGTAAAGAAAGCCATCAATATATTTGTTAACTTTTTGTTCCATTAATTTAAAATTAATTTCATTGTTAAATACTAACTAGCCAGCAAAACATAAATTGTAAAAATTCTTTAAAATCATGATAAATACTGTTCTTTCTTGAAAAGAATGGGTGAAAGTGTGCAGTCCAGAAAATGTCTGTATGAATTTTTTTTCAGCTGCCCCTCATGAACTCACAGAGGAGGAAAAGCAACAAATTTTGCATTCTGAAGAATTTTTAAGTTTTTTTGACCACTCCACAAGGATTGTTGAAAGAGCCCTTTCTGAGCAAATCAACATTTTCTTTGACTACAGTGGAAGAGACCTAGAGGACAAAGAAGGGTAATGTGAATGTTAAATACTTTTCTGTGAATTTCCAATAATTTAAAGACTAATCTAAGATTAATATCTCTTAATTGTCTTTATAGAGAGATTCAAGCAGGAGCAAAACTGTCCTTAAATAGGCAGTTTTTTGATGAACGTTGGTCAAAGCATCGTGTTGTCAGTTGTCTGGACTGGTCATCTCAGGTAAAACATAATGCTTAAAGTAAACAGTTGACTTTGTAAATCGTTGTAGTTCTGTGCATTTGATTCCCATAAAAGCACAGTTGATACAGGCTCAATTTCTAAATGTGTTCCTTAAGTGCTCCATGGTTTGCAAAAAGTAGACAGAGTTGTTAATCTTTTGTGAAAGGTAGCGAAAGGTTCGTATTGTGAAGAAAGTTGGTTTTGGTTTATGGACTGCTTTGTAGAGGTAACTCAGCTTCACTAAAAAGAAAGCTCACTTAAAAGTAATGGCTTTTAGAGTTAAAAAAAAGTTATGATGAGAGAACCAGACTAATGTGTATGTTAATGCTGGTTTAGGAGCTAAATTAGCAACAATTGCAGTTTTAACTGACAAATTTTCATGCCTCTATAATGCCAGGTGTTCTTTTAACCCTATTTTGGCAAAAGAAAACAAAGATTCTAGGATTATCTGGACCATCAGCCAGTCAACCTGCTTACTTTGAGTCTTTTTCACTTACCATGCAGTATCCAGAATTACTTGTAGCCTCTTACAACAACAATGAGGATGCGCCTCACGAGCCTGATGGGGTGGCCCTTGTATGGAATATGAAGTACAAGAAAACTACCCCAGAGTATGTCTTTCACTGCCAGGTATGATTCTGTCTTGGGAGGGATTTTATGTTTATGAATTTGGACAAGTACCTTCCTTATGTTTGTCAATATAATAATTTCATTGGGCTGGCATTCGCTTTAACCACGTTTATTGGCCAACAGATGTTGACAGCTAGAGACTTCAGCTGAGAAAACTATTCTGTTTCAGAATTTCTGACATCATTCAGAATTCAGTCTTGTTTGAGAACTCCTTTTTTTTCTATTTAAAAAACAGGAAAACTTTCTTGTGTAATGGTTGAAACACAAAGGTTTGTATGTAAAGGGACTTGAGTGGGATTGTATACTACAGCTTAGTTTACTGAATAAAATGAAGACAGCATGAGGAAATGGAATGAGGATGAAAACTAGAGCATCAAGAAAAAGGCAGATGGAGGTTTTCTAGTAGTTTTCTGAAAGATAAAAACATGCAAATCTCTTCCATTATGCCAAGCCCAAGAGATCCACGTTTTTCCCATCATTTTGGAAAATTACTGAATCAGAATTTAACCTCATGTTGTCACATTACTGTCAAAGCCCAGATTGCAAAAGTAACTCTTGTTATATCGAAATGTATTTCTTCATTCTCTAAGAAGTAATCACTACAGAATGTGGCAAAACAGTAGTAAAATCTTGTGTGTTACTGGACCTTCCTTTGCTAATAAACTATGCTGGGAGGAATACAGATGTATGCATGTGAAAGAAGAGAGGAGGAAAACTTCATTTTATATTCATATTAAAACTATAAATTGAAACAAAAAGACCATTGAGGAGTTACAAAGGGTGGGTGAATCCTTAAGTAATTGAGCAGTGAAATAATGTACTGAATAAATTTTGGCAAGGAAGTTGTTGGGATATTTGGCCTTATTTCCTTTAGTTTTAGACATAGTGTCACTGAATGATAGTTCTTACATTTTGTTTTTGTTTTTCTTCCTTTCAGTCTGCAGTGATGTCAGCTACATTTGCAAAATTTCATCCCAATCTGGTGGTCGGTGGCACATACTCGGGCCAGATAGTGCTGTGGGATAATCGCAGCAATAAGAGAACCCCAGTGCAGAGAACGCCACTTTCAGCTGCTGCTCACACGGTAGGAGGTGAAATATCTTCAAGGACTGTGCCCTGTTGAGATGTGTTTAACATCTAGGAAATCTGTCCAGTGCACTTGATTGGCAATGCTTAAATGTCTCTGTCCATATTTTGACACTTAGGAACCAGGCTGTTCTTAAAAAATCAGAGTGTCAGAAAAAACAAGTATCAGTTTTATAGGGGAGTATCATTTGTACTTTTGGTTGGGATCAATCTTTTGTGCTTTATTAAATGGTGAAGTTGTATATTTTACTGTACATTAATTATATCAGAACTGGTTATCACTTCTAAATTATTTTCTCATAATATTTTATTTCTTAGCACCCAGTGTACTGTGTAAATGTTGTTGGGACCCAGAATGCTCATAATCTGATTAGTATCTCAACTGATGGGAAAATATGCTCTTGGAGTCTGGATATGCTTTCCCAACCACAGGTAATATAACTTTTGTTATATAGATATATAGTAATATAGATGGATAAATAGATAGGTATTCTAGATTCATATTTTATTTAAAAATCAGTTGATCTAATAAACATTCATCAACTTTTTTCCAACATATAAAATTAAGGTAGCTCGATATTTGATAAAATATTTCCCCACCTGTGGAATCAGATATTTTCTGTTGTTTCTTTTGTACAGTTTTGGTGTACTTACATTAGTGATGAACACAAATGTAGTAAGAAAGCTTCCTTATTCCTGCCCAATCTATCCAAGTAAAATAAAAAGAAAAACCTTTTTTTGTGAAATCTAAAAGATTTTGTAGGTGTTAATATTTCTTTTGTGAAGTAAGTTGCTGATATTTTCACTACAGGATAGCATGGAGCTGGTTCACAAACAGTCCAAGGCTGTGGCTGTTACCTGCATGTCTTTCCCTGTTGGAGATGTCAACAACTTTGTTGTTGGCAGTGAAGAAGGCTCAGTGTACACTGCATGTCGTCATGGCAGGTGAATACAAATTTAATTCTTCCAATGAAATAAAATAGTGAAAGGATGAGTTCCTGCATGCTTTACACTCAAAATATTTTAAAGTTCATACTTACTCCTTTGCACTGAAGAAGTTCAGAGTATCTCTGTCTGAATTACAGGGCACTTCTTCCTGATTAAGTGCTTCATTAAAAACAGAAATGGTTGGAATATTGAATTGGTATTATGAGTTGTTTGTGTTGATGAGGACAGTGTAGGTCCTTGTGGTTTTATTCATTTGAATTGTAGCAGAACATTCCAAACTTTGTATCAGTTTTGTAGATAATTGTACAGTAACATCACGCACAAATCTTAAATTGGCTAGCTGTTCTCCTGCTGTTCAATCTATTTTGAAATTGTCTGACTGTATCTTATCAATTGCTTTCTTAAATACAATTCAGTGTCCAGGTTTCATCTCAAATACACATCACCTTGCTGCAGAGCTTTTTGGTTCCAAAATACCCAAAATTGTATCACTTTTGTGTAACATCCTTCCCATCTGTTTCCCTCCTTTTTCATCACCCCTGATAGGAGGCTGTTAGGGATATATTGTTACTGGTTTATGTCTGAACCTCCTGCCCTTAAAGTATATGCAAAAGTAAAAGTATTACTTTTCTTAATTTAATGGGAGTTTTATGCTTATTTCTGAGACTGGATTTTGTTCTTTGTATGAGTTGAAGTTGTTCCCATTTCTTGGAGGACAACGTACTTAAATATGTGGACCGGTACTTGAATGAGTTTCCTGTCCCTAGGATATATTTTGGCACTTACAGTTAGTAGAAAATACATCTTGAACTTAAGGTCTGTTCTCAAGCCTGGTCTTCTGTGATCCTGCTGTGGTGAAGCCTTCTATAGTGGGGTAGCATCCATACAAGGCAGCAAAATCTTCTTGTGGCTGTATTTAAATTGCATTTCAGTGCTATCTCTATCTGTGGATGTTTGGTTTCCAAATCAATTAACCTTGGTTGTATATTCTGAAACAGCAAAGCTGGAATCAGTGAGATGTTTGAAGGACACCAGGGACCAATCACAGGTATCAACTGCCATGCAGCAGTTGGACCTGTAGACTTCTCACATCTTTTTGTCACCTCTTCTTTTGACTGGACAGTAAAGCTTTGGACAACGAAGGTAACTTAGATAGTTCAGTGGTTTTCTTCATAGCCCTTGACACAAGGTGGTGCTATAATTTAAGCTACTTAAGGAAGTTCACAAACCTGAAGTCAAATTGTGTGAAGTTCTGAGGTTCTGCAGTCCTGCAAAGAGGAGACAGCTGATGAGCAGAACTAAGATTAACAGCATAAAACTTGGCTTTCAGCTTGTACATCATTTGTATATTTCTGATCCATTCTTTTCAACCTTTTGCCCTTTGTTTTCAACAATGATTACAATGTAATCAAATGTAAATCATGTTATAAAGTCAGTTACCTCATATATTCATAAGGCAAATGTTTTGCTACAATTTTATGGAGGACTAAAGGACAGCATCAAAACTCATGTTAGTTAAACTTCATGAGGTTCACAGTTGAAATATGTCATTTCCATTGGCAGAATTACTTCTTGCTCTGTTAGTGTGATGCCCTGAGGAATGAAAGCAGAGGAAGCAGAGTTAAAATCTCTGAGTAATAGCCACTGAATTATCATTGGCTTGATTTACAAGATTCTTAAAGCATTAAGTTTACAATTTGCAATTGGCTTGCTATTGATTTTTTTATAGTAGCAGCCAGCAAAATGGCTGCATGCTTTGGAAAGCATACCTTTAATAATAAAAAGGATTAGATTTTGGCTTATTTTTGCAGTGGCATTTTTTTAAAGCAAATCACTTTTTACTTATGACTGGTAATATTGTTGAAGTTCTGTGTTTTTCTTTACTTGTTAGTTTTATGATTTTGAAATGTAGGGTTTGTGTATCTCATTGTTACCTTTTCTTTTCAGAATAACAAACCTCTCTACTCCTTCGAAGACAATTCGGATTATGTTTATGATGTGATGTGGTCTCCAACTCACCCTGCCTTGTTTGCCTGTGTGGATGGGATGGGCAGGCTTGACCTCTGGAATCTCAACAATGATACTGAGGTGAGAAATCAGGTTAACAGTCAAATGTAGCTGGAAAATGGTACTCTTGAAAAAATGTTGGGTGTTTACCATAGTTTGGGGGTTTTTTTAACCATAGCTTGGGTTTTTGTTGTTTTTAAATATTCTGTAGTTCCAGTAGTTTCTGTGATCTTTGATCACAGGATTAGAAATTACTCCTCTTAATGAATAACAGCAGTAATTAAATTTTTACCTATAACAAGAGAGTAAAACATCTGTTGGTGTAACACTGATCCATGTTGTGAAAGTGATTATGGACCTCCCACCCTGAAGCCTTGTCAGCTCACAGCTTAACAGTGTGAACAAACCTGTTACCACACACCACTGCTGTTCCTGTTGCCACAGTAATACTGCAGTGACAGTGCCTTTTGTTCCTAACTTAGTGAATGGAATGTTTGGTTTTCTGGTGTGGGTTATCAACTTCATTATAGTAGAAACCTTTTCCAAGATTTGCTGGTGGTAGATAAGAGAAACCTGACAGATACTACTTAAATTTCACCATCTGAAAACTATATACCGAAGTGGTTGGACCATATGCCAGCCTGCAGCTTTAAATTGTAATTACCCACTCTAGCCTTTTGGGCAGGGCTTGACCTGCCAAAACAGCTGATGTCATCCCTGCCCTCTGTCATAACGTTCCTGAGACCCCAGGGTGCCTCATCACTGCCTGAAAGTGTGTCTGTGCCTCCTGTCCCACAGGAAGAGTGCAGATGTGCCTTTTGGTAGCAGATGTTTGTACTTTGGCCGAGGGACAGGGGTGTTGTTTTGGTCATGTCACTGGGGATAGCTTAAGGCCACTGAGGTCTTTGTATTGTGAACAGTGTCTTTGATCTGCGTACCACGCACCCATTGAAGTATTGGGCACTTCTTTTGATGGCCCAGGTGTGTTCTGTAATCTCCAGCTCATGGAAACCTGATGCATTTTTAGCAATGTGTTTCAAATTGGTACAGGTACCTACTGCAAGCATCACCGTGGAGGGCAATCCTGCTCTGAACCGTGTGAGATGGACACATTCTGGGAGAGAGATTGCTGTAGGTGATTCAGAGGGACAAATAGTTATATATGACGTGGGCGAGGTACGTATGTCATGTATTGTGCAAAGTATATTGAAAACACTTGGGTTTATTTATTTAGCAGCTTGCCTTTCACTTTTTTCTCCTGTCATTAGAGGAATAATGATTAGGTTTCATTTGTATTTTTGAATTAATATTTCCTAGTAGTGTTTTATTTAAGGTGTTCTAGCATAACTTTTTAGCATGCTGTCATCCAGCCACAAAGAAGAAGCTTTACTGTAAGGCTGGTGAAATAAGAATAAATGGTTTTTCTCATAGAAATTTTATCTTCTATGTTACTGTGGCATATGTGAATTCTGATCCTAACTTGAGAAGTACCGAACAAAAAAATTTGCAGTGGAGCAGCCTTGATTTTGTTCTTACAGGGAAGCAATTGCTACTGCAAGTGTGTGCAAGTTGTACATCACTACTTGATGGGATGAGCATATAGCACTAGTACTCCCTTTGAAGGTAGTCTCTCAGGTGGAGCTACATAGCACAAGCTTATAATAATATAATTTTATACTTCAATGCGGGAGTCTCAAATTCTGCTTCTTTTATTAGTTAGAGCTTTTGATGCTTACACTAAAATAAAGGTAAGCTCATCTGCTGGAAGCACTTCTGAACGTTATTTCAGTGCTCTGCCGTTCACTGTGAGCTCAGCTGTATTTATCAGGGGGTTTCAGTAACACTGTCTGTGTCACAGCAAATCGCTGTTCCTCGCGGGGACGAGTGGACTCGCTTTGGCCGGACGCTGGCAGAGATCAACGCCAACAGAGCTGACGCCGAGGAGGAGGCTGCGACCCGCATCCCGGCATAGAGCCTCCAGCCAGGCTGCCCTGGCAATGAGGGCAGGCAAATCCCAGAGTGTCAATGCTAATCACAGCTTAGGGGAGGAATAGATGGATTCAACGGAACTTGAATGATTTCAATGGACTTTGAAATGTATTAAGATCACTGAAAATCAGATCTTGCATTGTTATGTTTTATATATAAATTGCAAGCACATTCTTGGATTTGTGTAACTTTTAATACAGTTAACTTTGACTTTGCAAGGATCTTCTTTTGCTGAAACAATAACCTGGTATAAATTTGCTACTTGGCTTCTGAAAAGTCCAATCTGAAACAGTATCTTTCTGAAAAGTTCTGCTCCTAAAACTTTCTGTATTACAGACTAACCCTCAATAGGTAGTAAATCTCTGAAGCATTCTTTAATTTGAACTCTTCAAATTACCCATGATATGCATGCATATGTTCCAAGTTTCATTGTTTATATATAGATAAGCCTCAGACTCTGGTAGTGGGTAATATATGTGAATAAAAATTTGTCTGTAGTTACAAACTTACATGATAATCAGACCTGAATTAATTAAATTAATTAATGAAATACATATTTAATACCAGTTTCCTTTTGTTTGAATTGGTGCATTAAAAGGTGAGACTGATTCATAAATAAATACTATACAAGCACTTGTCAGCTGCCCTGACCTCTAATCTGTGTCCCTGCAGTAGTTTAAAGTTTCTGGGAGCTGATGCTTTTGTTTTACACACATCACAGGCTTGTTTTCTAGCCCCAGCCACCCCTTACTACCATGGCAATTGGCCAACAGGAAAAAACCTCCTGTTTTCAAATTTTTCTTTTCCAAAGGATAAGGAACTAGACTTTGATTTCTACAGCATGATGATTTTCATTCTGTTAACTACAGACTTGCTACTAATTTTCTGTACTAAGTTAAAGATTTTTATTATTGTTCTTGATCTTTAACACTTTTATTGAAACAAAACTTCTTAATGGCTTGAAACAGAACGGTTGGAATTTCTGTTAAAGGTTACTATTTTTCTTTCTTAGCACATTATGAAGTTTTCTGTCCAGACTGATAGGGGGGTTGCAGGGGTGCTGTTTCTTTTGGTTTTTTTGTTTTTTTTTTTTTAAATAAATACTGTGAGTTTTACTAATGAGGCACCAAATCAGTTTTGTAGCCTTTAACTTAGGCCTCTACATTCGTTCTTATCTGTTACAACCTTATTGCTGGTTTTATATGCTTAAAAATAGGAAATAGGTTTATATTCCTTAATCACTTTCATGTCCAGGAGTATTGTCATTGTTTCCTCATTATTTAACTTTTCTGTTTAGTTTTGGGGGGTTTTTTTCTATTTCTCCTTGTCTTAGTTCTGTTATTGTGAGCAGCTCATAGAGACACAACAGTTCTGTCTTCAGAAAGTTTTCTTTTTTGGTGGGTCTGGAAGTGAAATGTGTTTACGCTTCCATTGGTGTTAGCATTTCAAGAGTGTGTGTCCCTCTCTTTTCAAGGCAGCCACACTGCTCAGTTTGCAGACATTTATCATCCTGTGTGTTCCCCTCAGCCCTACAACAGCAGCTGTGTTCAGCTGAGAAGCATGTGAACTGTGTAAGAACAGGCACATCATGGGATGGTTTGTAGCTTTAGGCAGAAGAATTCTTAACAAGCAGAAGGTCTCTTGTTTTGATGGTTTTAGAGGGAGGGGGTGCTTGGGTTTTTGGTTGGTTGTTCTCATGGGGGTTTTTATTGACATTACTTTCCATTGAATAATACATTTCTTTCACACTTCTGTTTTCACAAATCCAGTAGGTAAAGCTTTCACCTCCATGCAGGTCACATGGCATTAATTTTGGGTAGTTTCAACCTTATCATAATTTTCAGTTATTAAATTTATTACTACTCTGTCTTTATTCCTGCTTGTGGTCCTCCCTCACAGAATAGTAGAGTACAGATTAAAAATGCTGTAAAAGCCATACCTGCAACATTGAAACCAAAAGTGATGCTAGATGCTGCAAATGAGGATTCTGGGAGCCAAACTGTCCAGTTTTGGAGCTGCAAGAAATACAAATGCTTGTGCATTGTCAAGTCTCCTAAGGCCTTGATCAAGGCAGTCAGCAAGCTTTGACTAAGATTAAATGCCAGTGGGTCCCAGCCATTTTTGTCTGCATTTAGAAAAGCACAAGACAAAATTCACAGATAGATGAGAGGGTTCTGGAAGCCTGTCTCTATCCAGAAAACAGCACAGAACAAGAAATTCCTTAAATGCAATACAACAAATAAAGAAGGAAGCCTTCTAATGGAGTTATCTATATTCACATTGCAGAACAGTGATCAAACTTCCAAGGTCAGTGTATTGTAACCTCTGGTTCACTAAATATTATTCAGCACCAGAATAATTTTTATCTTCCTTAGAGGCTACAGCTGGAGAAGGGCTGGTCTGTTTAGTGTTCAGTTCTTAAGAAACCATTTCTTCAGAAACAGACTTCATCCCTGATGGGCCTGCTGTCACCCAGGTAAGAAAACAGAACCTGAAATCAATTTATACCACTTGGGATATGCTCTATTCCAGGATGTTTAACCCTGTAAGAAATAAGCAAGGCTGGAAACCACCCATCCCATCTCTGGCTGCAACGATGGTGCGACTCATTTTCCTCCACAGCAGAAATCTAAGCTCCCCTATTTCCTTGACATTTTTGCATTTAAATGTTATGCCAGGGAAACTTTGGGCAGACACTAAGCCAGAAATAGTTCACGCTTTCACTTTCTCTTCTCCTTTTACTTCCACTCACCTGTAAATAAAAACAATCAGTTTTGCATCTAAAAATAATACAAAAGTAAGTAGGTTTCCCCCCCACAGAATAACCTAATCTCATGGTAAAACATGGTAAATCTAGAAACAGAGAGAATGCTTTCAATTTTTATAACAAGTTTTCTTGTTATAAAACTTGGAAAAAAAGGCACTCCGAGTAATAAACCATATAAAAATTCTTGAGTGTGTTAGTACTGGCAAATCTCTCATTGTGTTTTGAATATGCTACCATAGAAGTAATATCTATTCTACATTTAGTATTGCCATGTATTTTGAGAGAATTCCTTGTCACAAAGTAGTGCTGCAAAATAAAATATTGGCATGTGCTCATCTAATTACTGTGTTCTCTAACACTTACGAGCCAGCACATTGCATTTCAATTCCTTTGCTGTAACTAGCAGTGAAGGGCATTCCTGCAGAGGCTCTGTCCTGGCCTGTCCATTCATTAAATGCATCTGATCTTCACCTTTCCTCTGTGGAGGGAAAAACAATCATACTGGACAACTTCCTATAAATTCAAAGAAGCAAACTGACACAAGTGTTTTTAAACATTTTATTGTCACGATTGTTAACAAAACACCTTCAAAACATCTGTACATTTCAAACTAGTTTGAACTGCAATACCCATTATATAAATGTATGTGTATAGATGCCCTGATGTCTCTGTACAAAGATGTACAATATGTACAGTAACATTAAATGCAAGCTGTGCGAGGCAAAGTCTAGGCTACAGCTTCATGCCGCTGGTTAAAACAAGGCAGAGAACCACAGCTTCAATCAGTTCCTTGTGTGTAAATAAATAAATGCAGGTATGTATGAATATCTGAAAGGAGCAATCAGATTTGCAAGCTCAGTTCAGCTAGAACACATGCAGCTGACTGGAAAAAAATACAGCAGTACTCTTGTGGACTCTTTCCACTGCATCACTTTGTTCATTTGAAACATCTTTTCAGGGCTCAGCTGCTACTGTGTGCTTGAGCTGAGGTGGTGACAGGAGCTCGAAACTTTGGAAGATACAAACCAAATTTGTTTTCTATACCAGCAAACGTAGCTGTGGCAAGTCTGTATCCTCCTATATGTGCAGGGTTAACAGGAGGAAGATCTGAAATTCGTGTTTTGTGGGTAGATTCTGATCCAGCCGGTTTGCTGTTTGGACAAAGAAAAAAGGTCATTTTGTTAGTCTAGATTTCATAAGAAAGGACTTTAAATACACTTATTCAGGCTCAAATACTTAAGTCTTTTGTCTGTATATGGAAGACTATTAAAGCTGACCCTAATTAATTGACTCCTATGGTGAAGTGAATGAGATCAGATCACTACTTAATTTTAAATCAAACCCAAAATTGAAGTTACATTTTTTACTGGTACTTTTGTAAATTCTTTTAGCTTCCAGTGTCACAAGGAAAATGAACAAAACTCCTGCTACAATGGAAATACAAATTAGCCTACTGAAATAAATATGAAATGGCTCTTTATCTTCTCATCTGATTAGAAGTGGCATGCAAGTTTCCCTCAATTATAAGGACAGGGGATTTTTTACATGCTGCAATTTTAAGTACAGGTGCTCAAAGTCAACAACTTTTAATGGGTTTCATGCATGAAAAACTTTGAGGTTTTTTCTTTAAATTTGGCAGTTATTTTGTGCAAGCTGAATAGCAAATACTTGACTTACTGGCCTCCAAAATCAACATATAACCATCTCTGCAGAAGTTCATAAGTGACCAAAGTAACACCAAACTGGGGTGAAGATCTGAACACACGAGCTGTTAAATATTACAAATCATAGTGTTAAACAAATAAAACAATTCCTCAGGAGAGAAGCTAAATATTTTTAACAAGGCGTCACGTTTTTCACAATCAGACCTTGTAAATACTGCTCTGATTTGAGTCCTTAACAAAGCAAGTGCTAATTTGCAGATTTGGGGTCAGCCTTAATTTTTTTTTCTCACCTCCAGCTCCCTTCCACAAAGCTGAAGGCCCTTCTTCCCTTAGAATCTTTCTGAAGCAGTCAATAACTCCACTGTATGTTGTCTGGCCAGCGCGAGCTGCCACTTGCAGTCTTGTCTTGATGACATCAGCAGGGGTTACCAAAGAAGCAGCAGGCACACCTTTTAGAAGAAAACCACATTTAATTTGCACAAAGGATCTTGTAAAAGATGAAACACTTACAACTGAAAAATACAAGTGCAAACTTTCATATTTTTACAAGGGCTAGACATTACAAAAAACACAGGTTCTTACTCTTGATGCTCATATAAACTGTCGTGCCTGAGATAATCGTTCTGACTTTCTTCTAAATTTAAAGGCTGAAAGTTGGTACTAAAGGAAACAAACTATCAAAACCCATTCTCAGCATCTTCTAGTGGTCTGGCCATAGCAGTAGTCCGAAACAAGATAAAATTGGCAATATATGTAATATATAAAAATTAGTTGTGCAAATTTACTGTATTTGTTTATATTCTATAACGTATTTTGCAAATCACACAGATGATTGATTTGAAAATTGAATCCTATGCATTAAAGGTGTTGATGAGGAAAACCACTGCTTAAAACCCCTCCTCTACCAAAATATGTCTAAGCTGCTGTTTGGACTGTTCTGTAGGAGAATAGATGCTGCTTACTTCAGTAGGCAAGCCATAAAAAGACTGAGGACAATGAAGGTGTTTTACAAGTCTGCTTAGTACCAACAGCGTGATATTAGCCAACAGTGATGGAAGAACAAATCTCCACTTCCAAGGCACCACTCTCGGCTTTCTAGTCAAAGGAAAGGAGAACGTTTTCAGAAATGTACTCCACAGTATCAACTGTGTTATCTGAGATATTTCTGAATACTTCTGAATACTATAAAAACTTCATCCCCTTACAAAGAGGAACCATCTTCTGCCTTAAAATCACAAAATTAATTTTTACTTCTGTTAAACTTTTACAACTGGTTAATACTGAATTAAAAATGTTAACAAGTCACTGATTGCATAGGTGATGATAAACTCTGAAGTGTCACTGACCAATTCAGGAGGTTTTAAAGGAAAACAAGCACTGCAGTTAAGCCTGTGAGCATACACAGACAGCAATCATATGCAGATTTTCCTTACAGGCAGATCCCTTCTGTATTCCTGCCTGCTGTGCACGTGTAACTGGGATTGAGTGAGCAATTGAGAATGTGAAATTTTCAATTCAGAGAGCAGATTCCTGTACATACTGTAAAACTAGGCCTATGAGATTTACATACATTTTTAATAGGGTTCATCCCTTAGTATGAGCAACACAGAAACACTGATGAAACAAAGAGAAATTGTGAAGGTTTGCAGTCTAAAAAGTCTTATAGGAGACACAGATTAAAAATATATTAAAAATTAGTATTGTATGCATATAATAGGCTAAATAATTTTCCATTACTGGCAGGTCTGCAATACTAAATGAACAGGGCTACAAATCTGTTAGATGTTTCCTAAGTGGTCTCCCTTCCCTCTGCCACAAGGAACACACCAACTGACACTGAGAAGGTGCAGTCGAGGCACGTGTCAAGTCCAATATGGGAAACTGCTGCTCACACACAGGCACTCACAATTGGGGTATATATCTGTATAGTCATTCCTTACAACTGTAACAAGTAGCAAAGGGTCTTGCTCAGCCCAGTGGTGTTTCTGAACAGCAGATTCTGACACTGAATCATCCACAGGTGCAAGGCTGCGTGCAGATACCTGGTTTTCATCTGCTGAGCTCGTTCTTGGCAGTGCAGAATCCGACCATCTCCATCTGCATGTTTAAATATCCACCACTATAGTTCCTACATCTAGTATTTTTATACCCCTTGCCTTTAGTAAAAACAACTTTTTATCACAGCTGAATATTGTCTTTATATTAAACTTGTTTGAGATGCTGTAAAATATTTAAAATCTCAGAGTATGGTACTTCAGATTCTTTCCAAACTAATGCCCTGTTTTCAGCAAATACATTTGAACAAAGTTTCTTTTCAGTTATTCCAGAATCCAAACCTGGGTAAGTCATTTTCTTCTTAGCTCTTATGATGTCTCATTTTATGTTCATCAAAGATTCAAATTAGCCTTCAACTCTGAGAGCTCAGTAACAAGTAAAACCCCATTGAGACAGACAGATCAGATTTGACTACAAGTTGCTGAGCTGCATTACGCTGTTTATCCACATTATGCAAATGTAATTAGCTCTCATCAAAATTACATCGCCTCCCACTAAGGATAAAAGTGATCAAATTTAGATTAAATCAGATACAATGGTACAGTACCCTTCCTTTATATGGGGCTACCGAATGAATATTAAATATTACTCACTAAAAGAAAAAAAAAATACTTTTAGGAAACATTCTGCAAAATTACCTGCAATGGCTCCAGCTGCAAGGAGATTAAACCCTCCCACATGGCCACTTTCATCAGCAAACATCAGTTTACTATGAGCATAAACCGGAAAGTAGATTGCAGAAAAGGGAATGTCTCTGAGGAAACATGCTTTGGCACCCTGACACAGAGCAAAGAGACATAATGCAAATAAATTCTGTAAATAAGGCTAAAATTGATATCCAGCAAGCAGCTTGAGCCCTGAAAAGTACAAACTCATTTGATCTACCACATAAATAACACAGAAAATAAAATGTCTCAGGAAACAAATGATACAGGGAACTTGAAAATAAGAATAAAACAGATCTAAACTAAGTGTCTGGAATGAGGAAGATTCAAGGTTCATGTATAATTTTGGTAAGTTATCTATTACATCAATCCTGACATCAGTACTTAGGATAAATACTTTTTACACACTGTGTGTCTAAAGGTAATGAAAGAAGTAACAAAGATCAGTCCTTATGTCTTTCTGAAAACCAGGGAAGCAGCAAGACAAGTCCCTGACAGCCTTTTTTCCACCAAACACAAAGGCACTACTAAAATACCAGTGAGCACTGTAAGACCTCACACTGATCATCATCTGTTTGACCAAAGAAGCGGCAGTGAAGATTAGAAAAAAGAGAAAAAATGCTGCAAATTGGGTGCAGTTTAATAAGGAAACACAACGGTCATGAATCTCACCTACCAAATTCAAAACAAAAGCTTCAGCTCTAAAAGTAAATGTGCACTTTTTTATAGCATTATTGCAGGTCTATGGGCAAATCACATAAAGCAATGTTTTGTAAGTGCACAGCTAATGTAACTGCTGAATTTACGTATTACCCCTTGCACTGGCAGAAGATACAGGAAGAAACACTCTTCCTTGTTTAAGGAAACTAATAGCTTCTGCTCCATTACACCTGATCTGTAATGATGGCAGTAAGTGTACCTGCAGGGAAGGAATCTGTTGACTGGCATTCTGCTGAAGTACCATACAGAATAGGCTTTTTTCTGTGGAATTTATTGACAAATCCCACCACTTAACTTCTTAAAAATCTGAATCTTACTAAACTTCACTGCTGTTTCACTACCATCAATTTATTAAGACAAAGAGAATATCCTGCTGCAAAGATAACAATAGAGATACAGAGATTCAAAATAAATATAAGAAAAACGCACAGGGAAAGCTAAAGAAACTTTTCACAAAACCCCACCAAATGAAATGATCAGTGCCAGAAGCCAGCAGGTCCGCAATACAGGACTCCCTGTAGCTTGGCATAAAAGCCCAAAGGATAGAATGGGGGAGTATTTTTTTGTATCCCACTGCCATTAATATAGAAGTGAGTTTTCTTCAGTTTTCCACTGTGGGGCTACCCTGCAGGAAGAGATTGGTTTTAAATTTAAAAGATGTCTTTGTTCTTAACAGTTTTTGTTTCAACAATATAGAAGTTTAGCATAAAATGATGAAGGCACACAAAGCAGAAGTACGTACCTTATAAAGACCAAGAAAGCCTAAATCTTTTATAACAGAGAGGGCACTGACTCTGGGTCCTGTAGTAATTTCTCCTGCTACCTGCAACCGAATCTTTACAATCTCCAGAGGATTAGTGAAGATGACCTGGGAACCTCCTGCCTGCAAACCCAAGGAAAAAGAAAGTAAATTGCATTACCAGAGCATGTGGTGACATACTGACTTCTGTAAGGTGATGAGTGCCTTCACTTCTCACTGCATTGGCTGATATTCTGATACATAAAAATATATGAGAGAGATTTAATAAAGCACCTGTATGGAAATCAAAAGCCCCGGATCAGAAATCATGGGTTTGTAAAAATAGATTTTTCCATTCATATTTTTATAGCCCCCTGAGGTGAATTAATTTGGTTTGTCTCTGCTTTTCTCCTCGACATCACTTTCTGTAAGTCATTGCTGTGTTTAAAACTCTATCAGATATTACAGGAAATACTAAACTTAAATAATCATTAGACTTGTGCTTCTACAGCATCAAATACACATAAAGAAGACCTTATGTTTATTCAATAATAATCCATCACCAATGTGTAGACATGCTATTTGCATTTAGAAGTGATGCTGTTTAAAAGGTAAATTTGCATTTAACAGTGTAATTTTAAATTATTAGAAAAGGTGTTTGGAGTTTTGTTTAGCAGCCTGTAATAGTCCTAAGTGGAAACAAAATATAAAATTCAAATAGGAAGACTAACATTTCAAAATATAGATAGATAGAAACAGGAGTCATATCTTTGAGCTGAGCAAGACAGATTTTACTTGCAGGAAATACTCTGTTGGCAGTGCTGAAGGACTGTCTTGCAAACTTCCTAGCAGTAGCATTGTAAAGCTGCTTCTGATTCTGCACTTTAGCCAAAGACTTTCAAATAACTGTGTCCAAGGTTTGAGAGAGATTCAATGTGACAGTTTGGTTTCAGACTTTTTAAACCTATTTAAAATGACATGTTTAGATTTCTCCCTGGTTTGTTGTAGGTACCATTCACTTCTGAAGAAGTTGGTGGTTCATCACAATCCAGCTATATTTTACTAAGCTTGTTACCCTCCCCTCTTCCTAAGCCACTTTTTTTCATTTAAAAATTAAACCCACTTCCTTAAAAATTGTGGCATATTACCACTTGAATACAGCCAACTTTAAAAGGCATTCCTTGCATAATATAAAAGCTCCTCTTCATTTTGATTGATTCCTCCAACCCATCAGATTTTAGTGAAGTAAACAGATGCAGAACATCTGCAGTTAGAACTTTTTACCACTTCTAAATTACCCAATCAATAAACTCTTTTTGTGGTGTTGGGGGGTTGGGAAGGGGGGTGTGCAGTGAAACCAATAGTCTCATAGAGCATCTCCTGGACAGCCTGCATGGTGTTCTCTGCTAACTGACTGACAAATGAACAATAATCCTTTCTGCATACAGCACAATCTTCCTCTCTCCAGCAGCAGGCAGAATAAATTTGAGATTGGCCGATGCACAGTTAGAAAGTGGCAATCTGAATTATTCTAGCCTACAGACAAAAGAGCATTGCAACCCTCGTCAGCTCTCACTGACAATGACCCAGCATTTCAGCAGTACCCAAGGGGTGGGGGAAAGAAACATCAACACCTTCACTGAGCAAGCATCCCATCCTTCACTGAGCCTTTACTGAGCACGGAGAGCCTTTTACTGCAAGCCCTGTTTATTACTTCACCCAATATTGACATTTAAAATCATCACTGCACCAGCTGTACTGAAGCACCTTAACCCAAACAGTGGGAGACCAAACGCTGCTTTTGATTCATTATCTCCATTGTAGTAATTACTGTCTTTAACACTTCTCACTCAAATGATCAGTCTATACAGTTAATTTTATTCTCTCACTTCTTTACCTCTCCCAAAGCAAATCAAAGCCTATGCTTTTGTGGACATTTGTTGCAACCATCAGGAAGATCACAAGAACTCCCAGACCAGCCAAAGGGATTCCCATCTTCTCTTTTCCTTGGACTTCATGCATTGTGTTTACCCAGTTATCTGAAAACCACTCATATGACCAAAGGCATTCTTTAGACTCTCTTTACTTCTGATCTCACCTTTTCCAGTTCACACACACCTATGCATGCAAGATGAAATGGCTGTCTTGCTAGGCAAAGTTCCAATCTAAATAAAATTTATAAAATTTGCATCTGTCAAATTCTGTTAACCTTTTTTGTTTGTTTGCTTGTATTGCATTAAGTATAAAACCAATTTCAAATGTTTAGCATTTCCCTGTATAATTTAAAAAATAATTTTCATAGATAAAATGCTAAGCGGCATGTTCTGGCTACATAATACAATGGACCACACAAAAATCAAGTAACTTTAGATTGCAACACTAAGCTAGAAATTCCCTCCTTCTAGACATTTACCAGCTACCTGCCTATTAAATATGTATTATTTGTTTACATGCGTATTTGAAATTCCATTTTTTATTTTTAATGTTAAAAAATTAGCACACCCTGCAGAGCAGCCAAAATAACTTTTCCTATTTGCCTAACACCCACCACAGAAACACAAATAGGCCAATTTGTAAACATTCTATTTTCTACCCTGAATTCAATCTTCCTGCAATTAACATTTTCCAATCCTAGGTGCACAGCTGCCTACCTTTCTGTTAAAATCAGCCATAGCCCTCTTCTGATACAAAAAGCAAAAGACTCTGAACACAACACATTTTAATAATTTAGTAGCAACACTAATTAGAAACACAGTGTTACAAATTCTATATAGTTAATATATGGAATTATGTATTCCAACAGTATCAGAAGATGATTTGGTGGTCAGGTTATCGAGCAAAATAAAATACAAGGAAAACCCTATGCTTATACTATCACTAGAAAAACAATTTAAAAGCTCTTTAATTACATCAACACGATGAAAATTGAATATTTTACAGTGCTGACAGACTTCTCAACAGGCAGCTTTCTCAGAAAGAGCTGTAACTACCTAGATACTCAGTTAAATACTCCCTATTAGCAGTATGTCCTTCTATCCGAATCTTGACTTACACTGTTTGACTTGGAGCTTGGCAAACTTTCTTGCCCAGCAGTGGTTTGATTCACAGGAAGAGGAGTGCTGCATTCAGTGGAGTGGCTCAAATGAGTTAAGTGCCCCAACAAATCACAAGTACAGACGGGACAAGCATTGACTTTAATACAGAACACGTAACACAAGAAAACTCACTTTTTCACTGTGTATTTTTTAAAGAATGAATGCAAGGGTGGTTTTTTAGTTTGTCCGTGTTTTCTATCTACGTAAAAGGTGGCTATCTATCTGACAAAGAACGTGTGAGGCAGAGGAGAGTGCTGCCTTGGGGAGCAGAAGAGCACTCTGCAGAAAAGGATGCAGAGGAGAATGACACAAAAGATCTCCAAATAAAAAAGAACTGGAAGCATGTAGGTTTGCAGGACAAATCTCCATGCTCCTGTGCAAATCATTAGCAATCAGCATCATTCTTTTTCAAAGTCTCTTACTTCAGCTGTCAGCTATGTATGTTAAATACATGTGCACGTGTATATGCACACAGAGGTATACATTGCAGTCGCTGAATTGCTTTTGGAGATGGTGCAGTAAATCTAGATTTCTCTCTCATAAATCCTCGCTTCACACATAAATTGCAACAGACACTTTAAAAAAGGTTGACAAATTTGTTTCTGAATGGAGGTTATTCATACACATCAAAAATACCAGTAATAAAAGCTTCTACTTAACCTTAATGTCATGTAAAATAACTCTACAAGGAGCAAGTAAAGGAACTAAATCTGACAGCAAAGGTTATGAGAGAAAAGATGTAGTTTGAGATCCCACAGCAAACGCCTCATGACATGCCAAAGGCTGAAGGAAATACACAAATGACCCTGCAACATGAGACCTCTTGCCCTTTCCAATTCCACCCGAGAGGCATAAGCTCCAAAGGGGAGAGCCCTGCTTCAAGCCCTTCCTTCCTTCCTTTTAGAAACCACCACATCCTGGACCACAACTATGTCCCACAGAAGCAGCTAAAATAAGATGTTACTTGAAACAGTCTTGTTTAAAAACATCAAAAGAACTTGCATTTCTTTCTCTAGGCAAAGCTGACACTGTTCATGAACCTAGAGTGAGCTTACTGTCTCTTTTATTAAACAATCATTTTCTCCCTGATTTTAAATGTCCACAACAGAAATCAAGGTAAATTAGTAAAGTTTAATTCTGCTACTAACCTTAATTTTTTAAAGTGTAATAAAAGAAGTAACATATCTTCAAGGTTTTAAAGGAAAAGCAGTCTGACAATACTTCAAAATCAGTGGTAAATCTGAACCTGTGTATGTATCTGCAAACACAAACATACATACACACATCCCAGCCTCTAATTATCAACAGATGCATTGCCTATGTATCCAAAGGTTCTCAAGACCCTTTCTGCCTGGCACCCCACATCATCTTTCTTCCTACAGCATAAAGTAAAAACATCTTTCTGAAGAAACACAGTTCATCCATTCAAAATGCTAAGCACCATGCTTCCCACAGGATGGGAAGAATCCTTTTCTTCCTGTGTAAGTCACAGGAATTACAGCCTAAAATCTTTGTCTACTGTAACAGTAACCCTGAATCATTTACACAATATTAGATGTCTACTTCAACATTGCTTCCCAAGTGAGGATGAGCAGTTAGTTCCCCACAGCACCTTGCCCTTCACCATGTACTCACACGAGTCGTGTGTGAGCTCCTCATGTGTGTGAGCTCCTCTGGGAAGCTCTGTCCATGTCAGGCTCTCTGCTTCCCAGGCCTCTGTCGGGATAGAGGGAAGTACTGCCAAAGCCTCAGAGTTTCCCTGCAACTCAAAGCTAATGGTAGCTGAAAACTTCAAAGGCAGGAGGAATGCAGGTTAATCACTGAATTACAATGAAATGTAATTCAATTAATTACAGTAACAGTAGGGAAAGAAATTGTTGGCTCTGAACATGTGTAAATATGGATAGTGCTGTTAATGATTAACAAACCAACACAGTTCAGGCAGGTAGGAAGATGGGATTTCAGCTTCATCCATCAGGGACAAGAGCCCTTTCACTGACAGGTGTGACCTGACTGCTGTAACCGAGCTGCCCCACGTAGCTACTCTGCGGTTTTCAAATACAGCTACAGCTTGAGAGCAGCTGGGAATATTTGGGCTCTGACAGAGCAGACCCTGCACTTCCCAGTGACATTTACATTGCCCAGCAGCCAGCAGGTAGGTTTAAAGGAGCAGAGGGCACGGGCTGCCTGCGGGAGGTCCCTGCCCTGCAGTAAGGAAGGAAAGACAACAGACAGGCAGCTGACCACATAAACAGGCACTGCCTGGGTGGAACTCTTTGGTAGCTGCTGTGAGAACGAAGATGTTTCTCCTTACTGGGAATATGACTTTACTCCACAAGCTTACAGACACCGAGAATGGAGCCTGAGAAGTAAGATTTTGACAAAAGCGATACAGTCTCTCAGGGTTAGCATTTTTGGAGGAAGGACATACCTGTGAGCGGGCCCTTTGCTGGACAGTACAGCACTGCTTCCAGATACTCCAGAGCTGAGGATACTGACCAGCCTACACAGGGTCTGCTGAACTACCACTGTCTTAATGTCAAAGGTTTCACCTGTCCTTATGTGTGGGTCTTAGAAGATTCTAACACCATACATAAGCTTTGACACAGCACTGCCATCCAGAGAGGAGAACTTGCCATGTCTGCTGGAACCTTTCCCAAGCTGCCACCACTTCCTCACAAGAACTCTTTTGATTGCTGTTTGGGGACTGTGGCATGCACAATGTGCTCTTGCATGTCTTGTAAGAAGGAAGGCTTTTAAAAGTATGAAAGGTATCTGCTATAAACTCTATAAAATTGCTGAAAATACGCCTTGCATATCTTGATCATCCACCAGCATTTCCATATCAGAAATGATCAAAAACTGCATTATTCTTGCTAATGAGGCAATAGTTCAACATTAAACAGAGGTAAGTGAGGGTCAGAGACAGTAGCAAGTCCATCTCTGAGAACTACATGTGGGCATAATGCTGTTTCTTCTTATATTATGACAAGGTTAAAAAGTATGTTTTCATTTTAGCCTATATTTATAGCATGCTGTTAGCAAAATATTTAATTGTTGAACAGTAACAAAAAGCCACAAAAACCTAATCCAAATGCTGAAAATAATTTTGGCCTATATAAAATCCAACCTTTCCCACATTAACCCAACATTTTGTACTAACAGAGAGAGAAGGAAGAGAATAAAGGAGAAATGAAAGGTAGCATCACTCAAATACAAAGCCTTTTGTCCCCTGCAAGGAAATGGACTAAGCTTACTTGTGGCCCTTCCCTGGATGCAACTGTTGGCTGCACCCCATAATATTTCATGGAACAACAGAACACAATAACAACAGAAGTGTGAAGACCAACACTAGTTCCAAGCACGTCAACACAGGAAAGAGCTGTCAAAATGAGAAATAGAACGTCTGAGGATGAAAAAAAGACAGACTAATATCTAATTGCTCCTGCTTTAGCCAACTGATTCTTTCACACTCTTAACCTTATAGGCCTGCTAACAAAGATTCTGCTAATTAGGAAGAAGTAGAATTGCTAAAATTGAACGAAGCAGCAGTAGAGATAAAAAAACCTTCAACTGGTAAGATATCAGATGATCCAGAGGAAGCTACAGACATACACCCCTCAGGTTGCTAAACTGTGACCAACACTTCTTCTATAACTTTGTTTAAAATTCTCCCAGATTAAGTAAGATCTTGAAAAAGGAGATGAAAATATCAGCTCAGACAGTCAGCTACAAGGTGTTGTGTTTGGACAGACTACAAACCTGCTCATCTTTGAAAAAACACAAAAATCTCTGAAAGCTTATCTGAAACTCAGTTTCTCCCCCATTTTTGCATGTTCACTACAGTAAGACAGTGAAGTTATTTTGAAAAAGGAGTACCCAGCAAATGAAAAAGACTCTAATGTAGATTGAATTTAGTATTATATATCTCAGTACAAAATAATGTAAAACAATAAAATTCATTATGTTTGATTTTAGTTATGAATTTAAGCACAACACAAACACAAATTCTATTCTCTGTCATTAGAGATGACCTGTATTTGCTTTCTGTGTTACTACGTTTTCTAGAAAAAGGTTAGTCTTCTGTTAGCTACACATAAGAGCTGCTTTCTCACATTTCTTGGAAAATAAACTTTGTACACTGACAGGTGAAGACTCAAGCATGTACCAGGCTGCCAAATTCAATCAGGCAGAACTATAAGCAGTCTCCCTTCAGGGCTGTTTCTTTGAATTAAAAGTTTGCAGAGGTCAACAACCTTTCTGCCCCAGGTTTTGTTGTAAGCCAAGGAGGTTTTATACCAGCCTGTCAGCCTACTCAACTGGAAGTCATTAGCGTTCTCTGCTGCAAAAGAAACCCAACTCAAGCTTTAAACATATTATAGGGTTAACAACTGTTGGGGAATCCCACAGACGAAATTAGCCAATGTGCAAAACCAAAAGAAATCTATCATCAATATCAATTCAAACCACTTACAGATTGCTAAAACATCCACCGAATTACAGCTCTCATTTCAACAAAAACACGGGTTGTTTTTTAACTGTATTTGGATGAGGGATGTAATTAGCATCTGGAGTAACATAGCTGCATTTTACACTAAGTCATTTAAACAGACAATTCACTCACACATGTTACCTGAAAGGCAAGGCTACATTGTTCATTTTTTCCATATTTTCACAACAGTAAAAATTTCACATACAGCAAGTTGAAGAGTGTATTTCTTTTCCTTCTTAAATTCTTCAGCAAGAATTCAATTTTCTTAAGCCATTCTAGACATCTTCTAAAAGATGTCTAGAATGGTTTCCCCGAAGGAAACTTAATCATGCCTATAATCCATTCTCAAGGAGTATCTGTATCTTCCCAAATGATGAATGGCAACCCAGTAGAACACATGGAAAGGGAGAATAGGGTACCCTTCTCTCGGGACTTTGTGAATAAAACCACTGCTGAAACTGAAAGTTAAAAACTGGGCCAAAACAAGTTGTTTAAGCACATCATTCAATGAGAACTTAACTCAGAGGTATTCTAAGCTTTCCAAACAGAAAATGTCCTTTTTTTAGTTCTTGTGACTGGGAGAAAAAAGAGCACTCCTGTTCAAATCGACAAAGGACACCCATTAACTGTCATTCCAACTATTCTGGACATGACTGAGAATCAATTTTTTCTAGGAATACAGGACAGATACTTACACAGCCTCCAGCAAGGATCTCTGCAGGCAATGGAATGGAACCATCTCTCTTAGTAAATTTGTCTCTGACAAAGTCATTAACCTAATAAAGATACAATATATTACACACTATTTTAAGTTATTTTTCCTCCTTATATACATCAAATACATCTGTAGCCATATATATTAGAATGCTTGTAAGTGGTCATCTTTCACACATTTTAGAAAATAAATCCTGTGCATGTTAACAAACAAAAGGATGCCAGGGAGGAAAGGAAAAAAAAAAAAAAGATACGTACAGTTAGCTTAATAGCCTTTTCTGGAGCAACACCTATCAGCTGTGGTAACAAGCCTATAGAAACAAAGACATCATAAGGCAACATTATCTTCCTAATAGAGAAAATAGTATTTTATCAGTGCTGTACAGAAATGCCTTTCTGCACAGGGAACATCCTTTGAGGTGGATGGCATTTAAGTATGGGATGCTGCTGGAGCACTGCATGTTCATACCAGTATAATTTTATTTTACAGTTTCTGTTGAAAATGATAATGAAATGTGTGACCAGATCTGCCTTCCTCGACCAAGTCAAGCCTGATGCTGTTGCTGTACAGAAGGAAAAAAGTTTAAGAACTAAACATATACCTTGGATATTTCTACTTCATAAGAGTTTGTTTGACTTTTTTTAGCCCCTTAGCATCATTTTCCCATAAAGCTTGCAACTATTTTTTTAAAATGGGACAGCAATTGTGAGATATACACATGACTATGATAAATTATCAACTCACTTCTACTTGACTCACTAACCTGAGTTTTCTGAAGACTCAAGTCAACTTAGGGTATAAAGCATTTTCTCTTGTTCAGTTCAACATAGTAGCAAGAACTTCTTTAAATCCTATTACTAATAAGCATTTTTTATCTTACTAAGAGAAGGTACTAGTGGACAGAAACTGATTTTGGCAAGGCCCTTGCTCCTTGAAAATAGCTACTATCAAAATGACCTGTCATTTGAAAAATGCACATACACTTTTCTAGGATCTAATAGGTTTAAGACAAAAATCAGTAGATGGCAGTCTTAACTTCCTAACATAACACACTATAATAGCATCTGTTATTTTAAAATCCATTTTCTCCACAGTCGTTTTGGCATAGGTATAGATCATAAAACTTAAAAGAAAGTTGTTTTTATTAGATATGGTCACTTCCTACTGTTATTCCATAGTTATGGAATATCATTTTGTTAAAAGTGTTTGCCAGTTAACTAACAAGAAAACCCCACAGCAACAAACCTGTATCGATGCCACTTTCCACTGTTTGGTAAGTACAGAGAAATCATAGCTAAAATGTTAAATGTTCAAAATTCCCAGAAGTACTCATTCTGCAGAATTTTTATACTACTTCCTTAAAAAGGCAGCTCACAACAAAGGTACCTTAATAGAAAGTGTGGCAGTTAATATATGCAGTGTAGTGTTTTCTTCCAGCATAGTACTTTCTGTGCGATTTACAGATTTACTATGCTGAGGAAAGGTACTCATTAAACACAAAGAAAGGCTGACACTAACAAAAAGAAATGGTGCCTTCCCAGCCTGAGTTTCTGGTCTTCTGAAAAGACAATCCAGTTCTTCAATGTCTATACTTAAAAAAAACCAAAACCACCAGACAAAACACCACAAGACAATCCCCCACTCCATTTTTTTATGGAGCTGAACTCATTGGGCACACACATTTGGTGTGCCAGAGAACATGGGACACTGCATGGTCTAGTGAAGGGCCTGAGAAGAAACTTTCTTAGTTCTGAAGTTGGATGCCAAGAACCAAAGGTGTCTTTATTTTCTTGACCAAAAATAGTAAGTTTTCTTTAGAATTCTAACATTTCCAATTTGTGTTCAGTTCTATCTTTTAAACTGCAGGAAACAATGACATTGTACCATTATATTATGGTACAGATGTTTCATTGTATTACAATACAATTAGGATAATCCAGCTCAGGAATATAAGAATCCAGTAACAGACCCACAGTCAACTCCATAAGTGTTTCTACTGTTTAGTTTAACATACTTCCAACACACCATCTAAATCTCTGAGTCCAAATCTTAGCAACATGCTGATCATTAACTGTAACAGTTTCAAAACAACTACATGAACTTCTTATCCTAAACAATCTTAAAGACAATTATTGAATAGGCTATTTAAAAGTGCAGCAAACTGACATTCTTTCTAACAACATTTTTTTTTCAAGTGTAAAACACTGCTTTTAACTCGTCAATGGAATCATCCTTGATTTCAAAGTGTTTGAGTTAGGTCAGAAAACAAAAATAAAATAAGTTATTTTAGATGCTGCTGTGCAAAAATGGGGGGGGCAGGAGAAAGAAAACAGTACTGTAGAACAGCACTGAAGAATCAGTCTCATAGATGTAACTCAAGTATTTGTTTTTATGAAAGATTTAGCATCAAAAAAAGAAAACTGTTTACCAGTAAGACGTAATTTACACAGACTACAGCTCTTTCATTAATTTGCAACATATTCCTTCCCTTACTTACTTGCATAGCAAAATCCTGAAAGACCACAAAACACTGCTTAGCCAGAACACTCAGAATTTCATATGCAAAACTTCTTAGATACTGTCCATAAAGGACACTGTCCAGTGTCTTCACTGCCTGAACACATCACAAAGCAGAACAAAATGCTGTAGCCATCACATGAGTTTGCTGTAGCTAAAGAAACAGGTGTGCCAATTAATAAATACCTCGCAGATCCTCATGAAAATTGTGAACTTCATAAAGTCATGGGAAATTACAATTAAAAATAGAGAATTCAACCAACTATCTATTCAGAGGGCCGGCAAGCACGTGCCCTGTGTGTTAGTCACCTTACCAATGTGATTAAAACTCAGACTACATGATAAAAATATGAATGCTCGACCTGTATCTTAGAGTTTTATTCTTTTTCAAAATGACAGTTTTCTGAGTTTCACTGGTGATATTTTAAAGTAAAACAGAGCAACATAATTCAACAGCAGAATGCAACTTCTGTTCACCAGATAAAATTATAAAACAAGTCTCACTACAAAGTGTGAGGCATAAGATCTTGCATCCAGTTTACAGATGCATTTCCAAGTTACTGTCTTCTGTCTCTTAACAAAAAATATTTGCCGTAAAACTAGTATTTATTCCCCAGATGCTAATCTGCTTCTGATGTCTGACCCCAGCTGAAAGTTGAAATTCTCACTTTGTGAGATTACACTTATATCCTCTACAATCACACCCCAAAATCAGGTCTTTAAATTACTTAAGTAGCAAGGAGCAAATCACTAGCAACAAACAAAAAAGCGCCCAGTTTTTCCCAGCAATTGTTTATGATGAAGGGTGTGCAATGGAAGATAAATACTGAGCTCAGAAATGAAAGCAAAATTAGACATGATATCAAGTATTCTGACTCTCCCATAGGAAACTAGCTGTTGAGGCACTAAAATAAAAAAAGGGGGACAAAAAATTACTGACTTGATGTATATACTTATATTTTTTAATTCACTTACCTCTGTAGAGACCAAAAAAGCCTTCATAACGCAAAACCTTTTTAAAGCAGTCAAAGCTGTTTTTATACATCAACTCTCCTACGACTGAACCTGTGGAGCGCTGATTCTGCATACGAGTTTTCACCAGGTCTATGGGATACACTGCAGTAGCACCAACAGCTGTAAGAAAGCATCTGGAGCATTATTTCTGCAACATCTTTGTTGGTGGAGTATATAATTATTGATTATTTTCTACAGCATTTATTTAAACACAAAGAATATATAAGCTGGTAAGACCTCTGGTATCTTGGAGGTAAGAAAGAACAACAATGAAGGTCTAGCAAAAAAGTCTCAAGGAGAATGGATTACAGTGTTACATAAAATAAAGTGTGTAGACTGAAGAACACCTGTCTGAATTACCACTAAGGAAATCTGTTACTCGAGTCATTTCAAAGGACTGCAGAGGGATTCTAGAGCCCAAGTGATAAGTAAAGAAAGGGAATAGCACAACCAAAATGGTTCCAACATTTGATTTTACACATGTATAATCAAAACATCTGCCTTAGATCTAGTCTGGCAAAACTCTTAATTTACCCAAGCTTGGAAACAGAAAGCAGAAATATTACTCACCTCCAGCAATTGAGCCTAAAGTGAACCTGTAAGCTGACTCAGCTATCTGGAGCCAAATAGGTCTGCCTACTTCTCCAAAAGATTGCTGTGTGAGGGAAAAAGAAATGAAAAAAACCTTGAAAATCTGCACGGGAAAACAAAGGCATCTCTGAATTGCTTTTACAATGGTACAGAAAGAATCCAATAAAAATTAGTAGCTTTATGTTCAGGAGGAAGAAGAAAAATGTCTATTGTGCCTACTGGATGAAGCACATTTTCCAAATACACATTTTAGAAAATATTCCTTACAAATTTCTGGCTGTGTCAAACCAGTACACTCGTATAACCAAAACAATGATGCTCAAGAAAGAGACGACAGAAACTCTAAACAACTTTCCTGTTTTCTATTCTGTTGCCTTTGAATTTGTAAGGCATGGAACTCCCTTTTGATTCAAATAAAATTCATATTTCAAAAGGAATTCACAGAATATCTCACAGATGGGCTCTATCAGCACAGGACATATTTTAGGATTACATATCAATTAATGCATAGCACAAGCATGAGATTTTGTGTCTTCAAAACAAACAAAAAGTCAATTATTCCTAAAAGTATTCTCCACAACACTTTTTCATGCAGTTGCTAATTTACAGAGCAATGCTGACCCCAATCCTTTCAATTACATACACTATTATAAATGTATTAAGTATTCTAAGTAATACAGACTGCACAGAAAATATCAGCAGAGACTCATAATTATGTTATTAAATGGCTATTAGAAACAAGGTAACTGATTAACAAGACGTGTTCACTGACTTGCACTATAAAGCATGTAAGATGGGCCAACTTTTCATCCAAACATAAATAAGACAATTAGAGAAGAACTGATACTATGCAGTGTAACTTGTTTGGGCTGTCTAAGGGGCCAAGGTATTAACTGTTAAATTCCATAGTAAAGCAGACACTAAAGTCCACTTTTCAAACACAAACCTGTTTTTCCTCAAAGTGCCCTGTATTGTTAGCAGATGTGCTCCTGCCACACAGCTGGAATGTCCACAGACCCCAGAGTGATGCATATTAGGAATTTTCACAAAGATTACCACACACACACACTTCTCAGCTCCCTCTCCAAGGCTACCCAGCCAGAGTAAGCTCAGCTCACTGAGGCACCACAGGAAGGCAGTGCCTGCCTCAGCACAAGCTGCTCTGTTTGGGCTGGTGTTACACTGGATGTGCAAAAGCCTGAATGCATTCCGTAAGGTGTTGCACGGTATCTACTCAATACAGGACAAAAGACTATGAGGTCAAGATGAGATCATTACCTGTAAAAAACCATGCATTATATTTTATACCGTTTTTCCCCAGAATAAAAAGGTACAGCTAAAACCACTTCCCTCCACGACACATTCTCCTCCCCCACAATACATCTTAACAGAGAAGAATAGAGAAATTCTAGGTAGCACCAAAATTACACACTGCACATGCAGACCAGCATAAAAAGTATAAATCAAATGTACTGCCTTTACAAGCAATAGAAGCAACAAATTCAAAAAATATCCTCATTATTGTAAAACCACTATGATTTCTTATTAAAAAAAAACCACACCCACACAAAACCACCCAAAGGATAATAAAACCAAAAAACCCCACAAAAATAAATTATAAAACTCAGATATATTTCTTTTGATTAATGTAAATAAAAAGCACATGCAATAATATACCCCAAAAAGCCTTAGAAGCAGAACAAGTTCTTCATTCCACTGAAATGTTCTCCTAGTTTAGCACACCTGCTGCCTTTCAGCTGATTTAAGATTATTCTTTTTTTTTCAAAGCTTCACACGGTTCTCATCAAAATCCAATCATTGCATTTAGACATTAATCCTAGTGAATGCATCACTGAACGTTAAAAATCAAATTCTTTCTGAAAGAAATGTCACTTTCATATTATTAAATAAGTGTTCACAAAGTTTTCAGTTTGCTTGTGTGTTCAGATGGATATGTAAATGAATGTAATTAATGCTATAGCTTTCAAATCATGAATATTTATAAAGAGAAAATTACTGTAGCTGTCATCCCCATAGGATATTCAGCTGCTAAGCTTTAAAAAAATCTTACACAATGAAAAAAATTGACAATAAAGTAAACATGGTTGAAAGCAGGCTAATTTTCATTTCTACCAGATCTATATAGAGTGATTTTATGTAAAAATTTAGATTTTTCTTTACAAAGGGATTTTTAAATCATATAAAACTGATTACAGAATTGGTTTCATTTCTCAGGGACAGCTGGACCGCACTGAGATGATGTTTGCTCTTCATGAATGGATATCTTTCATTTTGTCAATACACTTCACTTACTGTTCACTTAGGATAAGGTCTAATAAAAGACTGTTCCTTATAAACTAATTAAAAAAATGGAGTTATTTTGCTTTCTGGTGTCTGGTTTTAACACAGAATGTAGAATAAGATGAAAATATAATGTACTACTTTAAGAGTATGAAGAGTACATTTTGTTCTAGTGACGAGAGAAACTTTGGTCAGTGAGCTCGTTTTAAAAGAGTACCAAGCTACAAAGGTTGTTCTGAAAAGTGAAGTAAGTTAGTATTTTGTCCACTGAGGGCAGTGAGTATGAAAACATTGATTAAAACCAAAGCTGTCAGTGGAATCTCATCACAAAACTTCTGCAAAAATATTTATCAGCCTGGATTGTATCCATTGTATCCACATTTCCGAGGCATTCCATTCCATCATTCTTGTCATCAGGAATCCACAGGAAGACTTATCACTAAGGAGGTTTTGGACAAGTATTGGCTCAGATATGTCTAACTGCCTAAGGACAACCAAGGACATGGGAATGGTAACATTAGGAACAGAGCAGACACTGCTTCAGAAAGAGAACTGTTTGAAAGAGAACCAAATTATCCAATTCTGTTCTAATAACAGTAACTTAAACAATGTAAGTTAAACACCTGTACAATCTTTGGTCCTAAATCTTTAGCTCCTACCGTAGTAAAAAGAGCCACTGAAGTAAGAAACAATGTATATTCAACATCCAACTGCACAGCCTGGAACTCCTATGCTGTGCTATACATGTGTAATGTTTATTAAGGAAATTATGGTAAAAGCAAAGCTAGCAAACATAAATGTAAACCTCTGGTGAAATAAAGAGGTTTTTTTTCTACCCACCTGCCTCTGGAGCTCTGCCAGGTTGTAGGGTAATGCACCTTCAGCCAGTGGTGCTATTCTCTCAATATCTGCCAAAGTTAAGCGCCTTTACATAAGGCAGAAAAAAGCAAATTATGGTTAGATAAAGCATCAGATACATTCAGTACACTATTCCTGGCCACACCCCACAAAGTATATCTGCGTTTAAAATAGACACTTGTCATAGCTGAATGCAGACCTAAGAAGTCTGCTACACTGCATTAAAGAATGCTTGGAGATGAAGGGAACACGGATTATTCAGAAGCAAATTCTTCATTACTAGTAATAAGGAATAAAATACACAAATTAAACCATTTCTAGCTATTTCTACATAAGATTTTGCATGCATTAAAGATCCATGCAAAACATCAACCAGTGCATTGCTGCCTTTTAGGAGTATTGTATTTTGCTACTTCATATGTATATCTATAACACAACAATTAATAATTGTGCTTGACATACACAATTCACTTACAAAACCCATGCGCACAACAAAATCAGTTTACACTGAATAAATTACTGTAACAAAATATAATAGAACACAAAACCTTTTAAAATTAGGACAAAAAGAAGAGGTCACACAGGAAACACAAAGACTATGATTGCAAAATGATAAAATTCATGATTATGTTACCCAGTAACACTGTATAAGTCTGTAAGTTGGTAGAGAATATCTATTTCCATTGGTGTAATTTGTCCAAAGTGGATTGCAGAGTGTGTAAATTCCTCTGGATTAAAAAGGGAAGAAGAAATACAACATTTGTGTTATTTGTTAAATTTTCTCTTTGAATCCTTTCAAATAACTTTAATATCATAAAAATGAAGTCTATCACCAAGAACCAAAATCCATAATGCAAAAGGGAAAAGGCATCTTTGGGAGAACATCTACCCTGAAACAGGCCTTCCCAACACAGACCAAGTCTGACTCCACAACTCTGACTTATGGTAAGCGTTCACCAAAGACAACAAAAATCCTCAAACTGGCAAGCTTAATAAAACGACACCCATAATTTGTGATCCTTGCTTCTGAAGTTCTGCAAAACAGAACAAAACAGAAGAATGGTCCATTATTCACAGCTTTAAGGGCAACTGACTCATCTATTCCCATCATGTCCAGACTTCTTCCTCTCATAGCTCTGAATGACTCCAAACTTAGGTATCCATCTGGCCAAATTACACAATGTATTTATGACATAATTGGCAAGTTGCAGTTAACAAGTCTGAGCAGTGAAAACACCGCAGCCTTTTTTCTCAATACAAATCCAAGCAAGAGGTATTTATGCATCTGTACCAAAAAACATTGCTAGGCAATTTGCTAGGACAATTTGGAGGATGAGATCAAGCATTTTATGCTTTCCTTTAGGAAAAATATACAGAGCATATGAATATCAGCTAAACAAAGAAGAAGAAGAAGAAGAAAAAGAACTTGGCATGCTTTTTACCACATAAAGGTTTGGCTGGTCTCATTCATATAGGTAGTAAAATTGGTGATAAAATCTGTCTGTCATAAAATGGCTACAAAAGCAATCTGCTTATATCTGTGACAAGTCTAAAATATGACAACCCTTCACATGCACAGGGTTTTGTTATACTAACTGGCATCATTTATATATATAACCACTCAGATTTTCAAACTTAACCCATTCCACCACATTCCCTAGGAACTTCCTATCTCTAAGCAACAATACATCTCTTTCAAGGAGCTGTAAAATCCCTCAGTATTATATTGCCTTGTAGTTACTCACTCAAACAATAAGGCCAACACAACTCCTGCCAGAATCTTCTCCTTAATGAGCTAACTGAAAATACTTACTAACCTGCAAGGACAAAAATCCTCACCCACAGCTAAAAAACACTTTCCCAGTGGCCATAAACTCACTTCTGACTCACCTTTAATCCATGTGCATCACCAATTACAAAATGGACAGAATAAAAAAAAATCAATAAATTGTAGGAAATATATCTTACCTTTTGTGACTTCAACATCTCTTCTTGTACCTGCTATATTACTGTATATCTTCCTAACAAGATCCATATTATTCAAAAGGGCATTAAATGCATTGAAAAAGGAGAAGCTGACCTGATGTGATACAGTTCCACCAGCTACCTTTAAAAATTAAATGAAAACAGTTAAGTGCCTTAAGCACTTTAACAATATCTTATTACAATTACAGAAACATTCATTTGAGCAAATTATGAAAGAATTAAAGATATCTTTCTATTCCTGTAATTTTTAAGGTATTTTTAATAGAAACATGAGGGGAGAATTATTAGACAGGGTACTATTTTTGTGGCAAAGATTGAACACTAGGAAACAATTAGGAAATAATCATACAAGTAGATTATTATTCAAGTTATCTGATAGACACATTAGAAGTGGCACTGAGTAATCTTCTGAAAGAGAAATGCATGCAAATGCCTTTAGATAAAGGCACTAACTGATTTCTTGCATCGCATATATCAACGACCATTCACTTCAAATCTAAAGTTAGTAGATACTCTTAAATTTTATAGAAGATAATATGCCTTATGAGTAAGGCAAGGCAAGATTTATAGGTAAGATAGTAAGATAAAAGTTATTACTTCATCTTTTATATAAATTTCATTCTTATGTAATTTTCATACCACCTGCTTTCAGATTATAACTTGTATGTTATTACTTTACCTACAGATCTTGCCAAACTATCAGGGCTGTAACCATTCTACCTCTAGAATCTACATACTGATTTTCCAAATTCTGATCTGAAAAAGAAAAGAACGCAAGAGTATATAAAAGGACAAAACTATAAGCAGTCCTGAGATGTCATATATTCAAATATAAAAACTGGATGCTTTTGTACTAAATAACTTCCATTGGATTTGATGATTTTAAGGGTCTTTTCCTTTATGGTTCTACAATTCTGTGATTCTTTTTGTACCAAGTAGTTTGCCTGCTCTAGTGGAAAGTAGTGAGTAATCTAGCTCAAACTGCTTCTAATGGCACTTTAAACATGTAAACCAGACTGCCAACCTTTTCACTACTGCAGCCAAGGAATGCTGCCATGTTTCACCCTGCTCACTCTGTTATGAAGCTGGTAATCTCTAGCAGCAAGGCAGTGAGTGACAAACAGGTAGAAGACAAAGTGGGAGAGCAGCAGCGCCACCTTCAAACATCACAGCTATTAAACACTGAATTCAAGGCACTTTTTGTTAACACTTACTGAAACAAGATTTTCTTCCACAAATGGAGTTAGCATATGGGAACGAATGGTAACCATGATCTCATTGAAGTCCAGCCCAGTTATCAGACCACTTTTACTTTTGTCCTTCAGTGCAAAGGCCTGTCTTGCATGCTCTGACTGCAGCTCCTAGAATGAATATTCAGAAATAGCAGATTAGAAGCAAATTCTGTAACCCACTGTTCATGAAACTTTCACTAATTTCACATTATGCTCCAACAGGTCTGTACATATAGACAACAGCACAACTACAGTTTAAACTTCAAGGCCGGCTCAACTAAAATAAGAAATCTGCATACTAATTTTATCCACAGATTCATTTCTCTATAAAAGAAAAGCCTCAATTTAACTGTAAGGAAATATGCACTACCACTAAATTATTTAAGAAATGAACTTCATATACCCACGTCCTGCCTGCTATGTATTCCTTAATTAAATACTTAAGTGCTAGAAAAACCTCTGATACTGATCTTGAAGACACAAAGGGAGCTGATCTCTTACATATCCAAAATGAAATATGACTAGGCTATTATATACTAACTCATTGGAAAGTACTTGAAAATAAACAGAAGGACAGCGAAAATTATATAATATGGATTTAGATTGCCCCAAACAGCCATCTCCCATAACATCACCAATGGTCACTCATCTCAGACAATTTAAAACTCTACAAACTGTAAAAACCTTCATACAAAGATCACTGTGGTAACCTAACCTCAAGATAATAATGATAGTTGTAAATTCTATGTCCAGAAAAAGTTGTTTCCTTCTATTCAAGCAAACAATAAAGCCCATTCAGCTATCATTCAGACCTCTAGAAGCCACTAAAAAAATAACCATGTTCTGATAGACAGAAAGAAGAGGGCAAACCATCTCAATTGTATCACCTTTACAGTAATTTCTCAACTCTCATAACCTCATGAGCATACTTTTCTAGATCAGGGTACAACAAACCCACTCTGATTAAAGTCCCAAACTCCAAAAGACAGTGTGAGACCAAAAGAGAAAAACAATCTTACATAAAAGGAGGGATAAAAGTATCCAAATTGTGTACATATCGAAATTACTGCAACCCATTACCAGCCTTCCCTACTAAGAGTTTTTATTATATGATGACAGCAAGAGGCCACTGTATCTTACATGGCAGTATCTTGGAAAAACAAACATAAAACCAGAACAGACATTTATAACTCTGCTCTGACTTCCCAACAAACCATTTTGGAAGCAGGTGCAGAGGAGAGCCATAAAATGATAGAGGACTGGAGCACCTCCACTATGAGAAAAGGCTCTGAGCTGGGGCTTTTCAGCCTGGACAGGAAAAGAAATCAGAAGGTTCCTGGGAGACCTTACTGAGGCCTTTCAATACATATGGGGGCTTATCAGAAAGATGGTGACAGACTCTTTAGTAGGGCCTACTATGATAGGAAAAGGGGTAATGATTTTAAACTAAATAAGGGTGGTACAGCACTGGAACAGGTTGCCCAGAGAGGTGGTAGATGTTTCATCCCTAGAAACACTCAAGGTCAGAGAGCTCTGAGCAACGTGATCTAGTTGAAGACATTCCTGCAGATTGCAGGGGGGTTGGACTAGATGACTTTCAAAGGTCCCTTACAACCCAAAATATTCTGTGATCCTATGAGGTATTTTTATCTTGAACAATAATTACAGATTATATCAAAGCACATCTATCACTCCTTACTTTTAAGACAGTACATACAAAAACCTTTCTTGCATAAAAGGCAGCTTTAGAAGTGCATAATATATTTTTCTTCATGTCTACTAGAGAGGCAATTATAAATTATATCACAAGGTGGTCATTGTGCGTTAATTTATGGAATTCAGTGCAATTACCAACAACTCTGTGAACTTCTTTTCCAGGAATTACAACATAAATTTCTGCTACTTTGCTCTTTCTCCATCCTTTATAGATGACATTTTCCTTTCCTTCCTTCTAGTATAATGTTCAATTCATAATACGTTTTAACTATAATTTTTTGCCTTAGCACAAAGTGCATTTCAGCAAGTGAAATTCTTTAAAGCCCAATCCCTAAAGGGTAGTTCAGCAACATCACAGGAAACCAGATTTACCTCCTGCAATTTGGCTGCATTTAAGACTGAACTCCCAGTATGTGTGTGGCAGCATGCATGCCAATGAGAGAAAAAAAGAAGTAAATATTAAAATGTTCATTAAACTAAAGAAATGTTACAGAAATGAAAATCTTTATAGGGAAGTTTTTATGGTCAGTAATAACTGGCTATATTAAGGACATAGAGAATTCCTATGACAGAAAAAGCAGACCCTGAACTCAGTTTAACAACAATCAGTAAAAAGCTTGACTTCACAAACAGTATGTTTTGTCCCATTCTTTTAAAGGATGGTATTCAAGTTCCAGCACAATGAGTACACACTGCTTACAAAACTGGTATGGAGAAATAACAGTTCATCAATAGCTGTCAGGATTAGTATCAGCTAAGTGTTATCACTACCAGAATAAGCTCAAAATTTGTAACGGTATTAGGGTACTATTAAAAGTTACATGAATTTCAGTTCCAACTTTGGAACAGGGTTAATAACTGACCTGAAGAAACTGAGTGAACTCTGAATAGTTAAGATGCTTCTTCCTGTTATGTCCAAAATGCAGTCGAATAAATTCACAGTCCCAGTTGAACGGGATTTGAAGATGAATAAGAGTTTGTTCAAATATTTCTTTGACATTTGCTTTGGGGAGGGAAAAACAACAGGTGAGCCTTGGAGTACAGTAAATCTACAAACATTCCAGGAGGAATACAAAAAAATTATGATTTAAGCAGCTGTTTAAGAAGTATTTTTAGCTTGTTAAGAATAATTGCTAACTAAACCATTACAGACCTGTAAAAGAACACATTTGAGACACAAATGATACTTTTTGTATTATTGCATGAAACCATGGAGTGAGTGTTTTATTTAGTCTTAATTAAGAAGCAATTTCCCTCATACATGACAAATAAAAACTATTTTGCATTCTGTTATAAAAATCAATGGTGGTTCTCTGTCTCTGCCAGGAGTCAAATTAAGCCCTTTATCAAGAGCAGAAATACCTGCACTACAATCTCAGGCAATATTTGTCATATTAAGTATGGTTTGATTGAAACTTGATTATTACAATCACACTGTCTGAACATGGCTATTGAAGATAGGTATAAGAAATGACATCTAAAACATATCATTAACTCAGCAGAAAGCACATTATTAGATGCTTTTGATAGGGCCCTAGCACAAAAATCCAATCCTATAAAACATAATTGGTAGTCTCAGTTATTAAAATGTTTTAAGATAAGTGAAGATGGAGATGTCCTCCTTTAAATGAAGTAAGAAAAAACCTGCCATTTCAGATTATGGAATTCTCCACATGTATACTGTACAACTGAAATCTCAATGCTAAACATATTATCTGAATTCAGGCAAAGAACCTCATCTGAAAAACAGCATGCATTATTCATACACAGCATTGCCATGCTGCAAAACAAGCCTGCTTTTTGTGCAGATTATCAAACACATGAACTGTGTAACAGGACATCTACCCATACCACATGAACACATTTCAAGATTTCCCTCAAAGTACCTGAAATGGTTTATCAACCTGCTAACAACAAATGTGGCATACAGTTAAAACAAAATACAAAATATTTTAGCTGATAACACACCTTTTACACATTTAAACAGTTTTGCCAGACAAAATGCAATAAGAACCTTAATCATCATTTCATAACTCTATCAAGACCTACCTACTTGAAGTAAATGTATTGCTTTCTATATGCTAAAGTATTACTTGATTCATTCATAGTTTCAATTCTGTAGTCAATTAGTTCTAGAGCAAATCTAGGAAATTAATTAAATGTTTTCATCTTTCCAGTGAGAAAAGGAAAGGAAATGTCCAGAATATATGTCTCAAACCAGTGGTATACAGTCAGATTCCTCTGCTAGATCACTTCCTTCACAGTTACATGACATTACATATTCAAAGGGCAGATTATGGCTAGTGATTAATCCTTATGTAAAGGCAAAAAACAAGAGACATCACCCTACTGCTCAAACCAGTTTCCACCCCAAGGTAGGCTAAAGGACTTGTTAAGGTCAACAAGAAACCTAAAAAACTATTCTGACTGTTTGTAACTGTCTACTCATACCTACTCCCCAGTATCAATGTGCAAGGTGAGGCTTAAGAAAAAAAGAGAGAATAAATACTAACTACTTAACACATAGTGCTAAACTATTTTATTTTGCCATAATTCCTCTGAAAGTTCTGTTTGCAGCAGAATTATTCATCATTGTTGCAGATGAAGGAATCAAGGTATGCACATTTAAATTCCCCACTTCGCACTAATTCAGTGCAGCTTCTGGCCAAGCTGGAGTCTCCACGTACTACAAACACAAACGGGTCAGTGCAGCTCGTTATGGAGCCTGCAAAATGGCAATGAACCTTGAACAGAGCAGAAGACAGGCTGGCTCTACTGGCTTGGCTACTAATGTACAAACAGAGTGCCAACTGGCTACCACTTACATGTATGCAAAACTGACTTCTAATACACACGGAGCTTCCCAAATGAAAACATAGAAAAGAATGGGCTGAAGCAGCAAGAAAATTTAAATCTTATTTTCACTTGTTTCCAATAATTACTTCTCTAAACCTTAGAGAAAGATAAAATAAGCCTTTTTTCTTTAAAAATTCTATTTTCTTATTCATCCATGTTCACTGGGACAGATTTTTCACTTGTTTTTAGCGAGACTTAAGCCCCTGGTGTTTTCGCAACTCTTAAGCATTTAACTGTATACTACTTAAAAAACCAAGAATCAATTTCCTACACTCAATCTTTTTCTTCATAAAAACATTTACAACTACTCATCAACGTATCTCAAGTCAAGATTCTTCAACATATAAAATAATAGTTAAATTAATTAATACATTTCTATTCAATAGTTGAGTGTATTGGTACGTGATGATTTCCAGAAATGGCTAACTAGCTTTAATTAACAGTATCCAAACTAGCTTGTTGCCTCTCTGAAAACTGAGGTGCCTTACCCACTTCTCTTTTCCAGGCAACCTCTCACACTCAGTATATTCTGCATGTATTAAATTAGTCTGGGTTTGAAGATAAACACTTGTATATAATGCTTAATTACTTCCATGTTGGCTTGGTTTATGAAACACTTGGGGTACAGAGACAAAACGGTGAGCTTGTTCTGAAAAATCACTGAGCCACAGAATGGTTGGAGATGGAAAGAACCTCAAAGATCCCCTAGCTGCAGTCCCCCTAACATGGGCAGGGACACCTTCCACTAGACCAGGTTACTCAGAGCTCCATCCAACCCGACCTTGAGCACTTCCAGGGATGGGGCATCCACAATTTCTCTGGGAAAACTATGCCAGTGCCTCGCCACCCCCACAGCAAAGCAACTGACCCAGTCAAACCCACGGAAATACTAAACAGTTTACCAAAGTCACCTGTGATTCTCAAACACCTCTTGTTAGGTGCTAAAACTTATTACATCTACCCCAGAGCAGGGGTGCTTTCTTCACAATAGATCAACAATACCTTTATAATCCAATTCCGTGGGCTCTTCTATAGGAAATAGCCCTCACCACAGCTAACAACTCATGTAACGAGAAGCAGCAAGCAGCCAATCACACTGCAGAAATTATACACAATGTCATCGTCACCTACACTTTCACCACTCTGAATTATCAACAAATGTTCAATTTTTAATTTTTTTTCCCAGTAGAAGCAAAGCACTGAAACCAAAGAAAATAGGCAACATTAATGTACAGATGCTGGCTTTGCCTTTTTTTTTTTTTTGTCTTCCTCAGTCAAAACCTAGTAATGCTTCTAAATTAAGATAAACTACAAGTGTTTCAAATTTCCAACAGCGCTATTCTGCAGGGGGCAAACAGCAAATTATTTTTCAAGCCTTTCATTTTAGTAGGACATTTTACAGAACGCATTCATTGTCCCTGTCAATACATGTTGCTCATTTACTAATGTCTTCTACTCTTTGCTCACCTTTCTGTAGTGGAATTCTTTCCTACTGAGCTGATAACTTTCTTTCCAGGCTTATAGTAATGCATTTTTTTCTCAGATAGGCATACAAGCCAGAAGCCTGATGACATACTCAACTTACCATCAGCCCCAGGAACAATAAACCTACTACTCTAGTGTACTAGTACATTACCTCCAAGGAGACACATTCTCACAAGATTGCTTCAGAATTTCCCCACCCAATCATTTTAAACAAATTATAGATGCTTGGAGCAGCTATCTGCAGGCAGCATACACATGACTGGCTCAACTTCCATCAAACACTGTTACCTATCAAGCTCAGAAAAACGATACAAAACCCCAAAGATTCTAGGCAATAATCAATTTCATATAAGGAGGAAGAATACTTTAAATTATAAACACTATGAGGTCTCGTTGGTGGCCCATTGTGGGGATGAGCTCAATACTCCAAGTAAACCTTGCAGCAGTACCTATTATTTATTTTGACTTATCAGCTCCCCAAGAAGCAGAGTGGAAAGCTCATACAATTCTAGTGCTATCAACCTGTTAACAGTTTGCCATTCCCTCACACCAGTGATAAAAAGCAATCACACTTCTTAGGGACACAAAAATATAAAAGTGCTAAGTTTTAAGCAGCAGCGTAAGTATGGTAAAGATTTGTTGTTTAACAGGGTTGTTTTGGGTTTCTTTAAACCTGTCTATTCAGTAATCCACTGTCCAATTCTTGCATACTTCATGCCTCATGTACGTAATGAATTTTAACATTTATATGCTGCTATTGTTCACTATTTCTGCTAAGAGCATATTTTCACCTTGAAGGATAAAATAAGGAACTGCAGTTAAGGGCAGACAGACACTTTCATAGCACCCGATGCAGGAGAAGCGTATTAAGAGTAATCCAAATGTAATACAATAATTACTTTTATATGAGAAAGTTTAAATAGAAATAGTTACCTTTTATTTCTACTCTTATTTTAAAAGGATTACGGATTCTATTGAAAGATGAATGACAGCCATAATAAAAAGTTGTCAATACATATAATTTTAACATGAAGTTCTCCTTTTCTGTTCCCTCTTGTTGAACTATGGTTTTGAAAAAAAATCAGTAGTAGTAGTAAGCAGGGTTCTGCATTGCTCACAAGCATTCAAAACTGTATTTTAAGCCTGAAAAAAATCACGTAACACGAAACAAAGGGAAAAAAGAAAGTTCTAACAGTGATGTTTCCTACCTTATCTGCATGTATTAAGCAAAAGCCACTCAGAAACAGGCAATTAATGTAGTAGAATGTAATGTAAAACTTACAGGCAAAAAAGAATAGCAGTTCTGGTTTATAGCACTTGATGAAAACATGGATATTGCCCTCCTATCCTCATGTCTGCAGTCATGTGATTATGAGTATTTTTCTGTTTGTATTTTAAAATATATTTCCAGTCTTTATGGTTGCCACTAGTATTTTTGAAAGCGGAACTTTTAAGATTAAATCCAAATCCTAGCATTTTCAACCCAGCTGCCCCTTTAGAAACGGTGAAGGAGTAATAGAAGTGATCCCTGTTCCCTGAGAAATAATTTTCATAAGCAAAGCATAAACACGTACTCAACTCCTTTCTCTTGTTCTTGTTCCTTCTTCCAGTGTTCTCAAACTCTATGTCCTGATTAAGGGAAACCTGAACTTTCTCCCTCAATTAAAACTTGTCTAAAAAACAGATTGGGCAAAACTTCAGTATCCCTGTATACTCAAATGCTACAACTATTAAATGGATGTTTATTATTTCAGTTCACCAATATTGTACAATTTTCACATAGTTGCACTATGAGGCATCTGATCGCCTTCCTCCCCCCAATGCCTTTGAAGATGCTGTTATACCCTGCAAAATATTTGTAATTAGATTTTGAGTGCAGGATGTTTTTAAAAGCCTTAAATCCAGTTCCATAAATATTTTCCAATTATCTCCAAAATAATTCTGAATACAGAAGAATCACAAACATATTTTAGCTCTATCTTTCTATCTGTATCAGCATGTGTATTTAACTGAAAAAGCATCTGTGAAACTCTCCAATTCATCAGAGAATGGCTTTCTTTGTGGTGACTCTACAAGGAAGAACAGCTGGAAAATGCCTCGAAATTGTATATTCCAATTAAAAGTGATGCAGTCCAGAACATTGTATGGTGTGCCAGAGAGATAAATTACAAAGAATCCTTTTACTTCCAGTTAGACAACCTATTTTTCAGAGAAGTTTTGCAGATAATCTCAGACTTCACCTTTTAAACGCAGTAAAGATTATCTGCTTCAACATCAGAAAAAAACTAATAGGTTGAGCAGATTTAATATTCAGGTTTGCTTTAACCTGAATTCAGGTCAGAAATCTGCAGAGAATAGAAATAAAAATAATATTCCTTAGTACAATAGTGTTAATTTTGTGGAGTGTTTTTGAATATTTCACTCATGTTAAGTAGCACAGTCAATACATCCCATAATCAAAGGAGCAAAGCACTTGTCAGTCTTCTCTGGCTTCAGACAACAACCTGAAAAAAAACCCACTTGTCTTCATCAGCTTTAGCTGTTAGCATTTAAATATTTTATGGATAATGCAGTATTGTAAGGGCTCAGCAGCAACACATTTAGCATGAAATATTCACCTAGGAAGCACTGATGAAGATGTAGGAGCACTTGGTTAGGAATACATGCCTTTTCTCCATGATTAAAACTTGTTTAAACTACACTGTCACTTGTAGTGAAAATAGTCATTTTACTGCTTTTTATTCACCAAGCTGACAGCAAGTCCAGTGCAGCTGAAACACGCAGAGAGTACTGAGCATGCTGTGCAGTTTGCTCGGGCAAAGCAGGTCCAGTTTTCTGTTCTTGCAATGGATCTACTTTACAAATGTTGCAGGATACCAACTACACATTTATGGCAGTCATTCGTGCAGGATTTCTGGATCTCCAAAGCTCCTGGAAAGGTGTCCCAAAGCAGTAAGAAAATAGTAGATGACATTAAAGAGATAGAAGACTTCGTGTTTCAACATATGATAAGGCAGACAAAGACAGTGATTAACTTAGCATACAAGTATTTCTACAAAATTGTGTCTAAAGTCTTCTTCTAAGACAGTTCTTCTGTGACACAACAGTTTCATCACTGGAGAGTTGGAAGCTAAGTATTTTAAGAGACAAGTAGCAGACTGAGGGTCAAGAGAACCGTAAAATGTTGAAGTACTTGAGAATGGTTCAAAATCATACCAGTAAACAAATCCTAAACAGAAGTGAACCCAACTAGAGCAGCTTGCTTTCAAAAACACAGACAGTTCTAAAATTCAACAAGCACACAACTTCCCCCAGAAAATTGAAAATTTGAGTAGATAAGAGTATTTTTTGAGAACATGTTATCTCACACAAGGCCAGTGTCGGTTCTAGCTATTGGTCTAGCAGACCCCAGTTGATTCTGTTCCATGCTTGCTTTTGATGCACAGTGCAGAAAAACCTCAGTAAATCCATGTTGCTTCTGGCAAGACTTATTGGTTTGAGATAGCTTTGGCATCAATGCAATCACATCCACAGAGCATTTCATCTGAGCTAGAAAATCATGACTTGCACTTGCTCTCATAAGCACCACAGTTTACCTGCAGACTGGATACAGTACATAGTCTATAAAAGACCTGACTTGTCTGATAACGATTCTCACACCAACTGGCTAAACTTACTCCATTTCAGTATGTTTCCAATAATTTACTAAAACTTTTAACTTTAAAACTTATGTTTCTATATTGTCCTGTTTTTACATGAAACTAAACCCTGTGCCTTTCTGTTTATGTGGTATTAAAATGAAAGGGTGCAGGTCTCATTCATGAAACACCCATAAGACTGACTTGGAAACTGACTGCAGGGTTACCACATTCTGAAGACGTCACACGTCATCATTCACATTTTTCACAGTTGTATTAATATGCATGATATGCATATGAAGTAAAAGTAAGTAGCACATGTTACAAACAAACAAACAAAGACAAAAAAGCAGCAGCAAATGTGGGAACTGTAGCACAAAAAATATGTACCATGTTATGTTAATAGCATAATGTTAAATATAGTAATAATTGCAATTAATTTTGTTAAAAAAATCCAAGAAACCAATAGTAAATTTAAAATTCCCTCAAGAATTTCCTTTTCAAGATTTATCAGCCTTACAAGAAAATCAGCAAGGAAGATACAGAAAAAACCCACCAATTCCCTGTTTTACAATTTCTGTTGTTTGTGTTTTCTTTTAGACTTTAATTATATAAAAATAACAATCCTCAGTCTAACTGAGGAATTTGTATACAATCTGAAATGGCTTATTGTTCAGTTATAGAACCAGGTATTTCAAGTGCATTCACGAGAGCTACCAAGTTCAAACCCCCATTTTGTAAGATTATTAAATAAACCATTGTTAATACGGTCACACTGATTGTAGTAGTTTGTCCAGCTCCTAATGACTGCATTTAATGACTTCACCTTTATTTAATTTTTAAGATTTTCTTTTCAAGATGTTGTGCATCCAAACTGCTTAGTATCTGACTCTTCAGTTAATGATGTAATTTAACAGTCATCACAAGTCAAACAATTTGTTTCCATTAAAGAACTTTTGCTTTTTTTTCCCCAACAAGTTACAGCAATTTTCATAATAATGAAATAGTACAAACACCAAGTGGTTACAAATTCAAGCATAGTTTGTATTTTCTTTATTGAGTGCTTTATTCTTTTGGATAGAAATAACATTTAATTCTCATTCCATTTTATTAAAATTCTTACCATCGATTTATCTAATTTTCATAAACATGAAGCTTTAAAAATAAAGCCTAGTTTTCCTTAAACTGCATTGTTAGTAACAGTTATTTAGCAATATCCCAAAGCAGTATAGTTTAGCCTCAAGACTTTGGTCTAATTACTAATGTATGTGATTAGGTAACAAAACCGAAGGTCAGATTTTCTTCCTAACTCTGCAAATATATGATCTAGTTGTAAGTTACACTCATAACATTAAAGTAAGATTTGCTCCTCAAAAAAAGGAACATACTACCACAGGACATCAAATTACCAGATCTCCTTAATTGCTATATTGAGCTCTTACTGTATGAAACGACAATTATTCAAAGACAGGTGAAGATCCATCCATACCATATCTTAAAACTCCCTCTATGGTTGAAGGAGTTTGAAGTCCAGGATATAGAATTTTACTTAGGATGACAGTGGAACATCACTGTATTTACTACTTCAGGAAAATGAAAAACCTTGATTCAAGAAGACAGAGAAAAATGTATTTTGTCTCTGTGTACTTCTTAAGCTTGAATTGAGAGAAAAAAGTTCTGCTCATGCAGAGTCTTAGGAAAACAGTACAGTACTGCACAAAATGCATTTCTATGCACCTGTGGTCATGAACCATTATTATGACAGATACTGTTATAATCACTTTCTTAAAACAGTTTTTCTTTAGGTATTCTTACCAAATGTTACTTCTCCATTGCCATTCCTGTCAAATAACTGAAAAGCAACAATGAATATTGCATCTGGAGTACACAAAACAGATTCAAATGCCAAAAATTCTTGGAAGGAAATTAACCTAGAAAGGAAAACAGAAAAGTTATAAAGACTTTTTTAAATTGTTCATAGTATCAATGATAATTTGCATTTGATACTCTCAAAAAAGTGTGATACAAATAGTAAATAAAATTCTAACTTAAAATAATTAACATTCTAGAGACTGAAAAGTATGTTACATTTAAGTAGTTAACATTTATGCAACTGAGTTTCTTCCTCTATGAAGCCACTGAATTCTCAATGAACACCTACAAGTTATTACTTTTTAATTATAAATGTAATCAGCACCTGAAAAATAAGACATAAAAACATCATAAGACATAAAAGTTCTAACAACATGAAATTTACAGGTCTATCATTGTATTAGTAACATATGTACTAATAAAGATAAAAGATACTGTAATGCAAGTACAGGAATATACTATAAAACATACATTTTCTTAAAACAATACATAACATTCATAAAAAACAAACAGGTTCAGAAAAAGTCACACTTTACTATGCATATGGAAAGAATACTACACTCCAAAAAGAGCACGAATGGCCAAGTCATGTACTCAGGGCCAAACATGAAACATCTGGAGTGAAGGACAGCCATGACACGGCAGGGAAGGATCTGAGTGCAACAGCAGATCACAAGATCCTGAGCTGTGTATGCAGGACAGTCACTGGGCACAACTCAGGATGCACTGGTAAATCCAAGTCCTTGTGGTCACCACACATAAATTCAGACTTGAATGTATGCATAGGTAGCTTATTAGGATAATAAGACGTAACTTTTCTAGAGGAACTCTGCTTGTTCTGACTAACACAAAAAAATCCCTTTAGAAGGCATCCTAAGAGTATGCATGAAGAGCTGCAGAAAGATAAACCTGATTAAGTAAAACTACCTTACTAAGCGTAGTTAAAGGATAATGTTGGCACAAGAAAATAATGGGATAAATGACAGGATATATATTTTAGCATTAAATAATAAATGGGAATAAGAATTTCAATTATATCTTTTATATTAAACAAAACAATCACTATATATCCGTAAATGCTGTTAAAGCAGAGAATATCATTGTTTCCTAGAAATTTTCCTAGAAAATGTACATAATTGATCTCAACTTAGTACTCATCATATGAGATCATCAGCTCATAGTGATTACTTCAAACATTACTGCTTATAGCTGAAGAGCCAAGTATAAAGTCTGTTCCTCACAGGAAAAAAAAAAAGAGAAGAAAAATCACAATATTCACACCATTCATTACTATATCTAGTCTTTCTCTAAGTACACATGAAGCAGAATTGAGATACCTTAAAAAGGTTAAATATGTTAACATTCTTGTATATATGCACTGCACAAGAAAGACAGGAAAAAACTTGGCGACTTTGAGAATAATTAAGATACTGAAAATACAAAATTATCATATTTACCGCATTTTAGCCAGAAAAATCAGAGCTATGAGAATGGCTCTTTACATGGCAAAGTCAATTCCATCCAAAGGATGATCTTGATAAATAAAAGGTTAGTATGAAAGAAACAAATATTCCTTTAAAATAATTGTAAATACCATCATTTCAATACACATCTCACATATGTGCATAAAGCTGACACACAAAATAACTTCTAAGCAGGAAGCTTTGTAACTGACAAAATCAAGTGCTGATCTCTGTAGAATGCATTTGTAGAAGCCTGAACCTGAAAGAAGATGTCTTCAGCAGTCTCACTCTAACAGTGCCAACAGCAAAAGGAGACAGACACAGATTCCCTTTCCACATATTCAACCTGCAATGCCTAAGAGCAGGGATAGCCTCTGTGATCCTCCATTAGCCACTGGGGCAGAGATAACAGGAGATGGATTAAACAGAACGATGCAGCTTCCCACCCAACCACTACCCAAGCATCATCTGGTGAAACCACTGCATCACAGAGTCCATAACAATATTAGATCACTCACCTTTCGTTTTATCTGGGACACTTTAAAAAATTTATTTTCCTTCAATTTCCTCTGTACTGCTACCCTTCAAAAGCACACAAAGTAACCCATGTGTCTGCAATTCTTCTCCACCTTTCCTTTTTTCCTACTACAAGTATTTTCTACGTTTTCTCCACGCAACATAGCTTTTTAGACATTATGTATAGCTCTGTTGTGATTCTCCCTTAGGTGAAATATCACCTCTTTCTTGGGGATTTCTCTTAGAAACACCTTTCAGATTTAAGAATGATATGCTGATAAAAAGAGTATCCAGAAACAAGCAGTTAAAATGAAGAATTTTGAATTACTACTGAGAAATTCTGAAGGTTTGAAGGGGGAAGAAAATATTTTAGCTGGTTTTGGCACATATATGTACCTAAGTATGTTCTTCAGAGAGGGTATTTATCCTAATTTCAAAACCAGTGCCTGCAGTCTGAATACAGGAATACCTTCAGCATCAGTGAAATTCTATTGTACTGAATAGATAACAGGCAAGTTTAAACCAAATTCTAATTCAGAGGTCATCACATAAATTTCTAAGAACATGCACTTGTAACAATGAGGAATAAACATTTTGGAAGTGAACAGTCATCTGTTTTAAGAACTACCTTAAGGAGTTCCACTAAAGCAAACCAGTCTTGTACAGCAGTAATGGGAGAAGGCAATAGTGCTCTGGAACAGTTAAGTAAGGGTCAAGTTACCGCTAGAAAAAAAGTAAAACCACTTTTTTTTAAACACATGCCTACAGAGCGCCAGTTCCAAAATGTGCTGTTTCTGTAAAGTGCCAAACTTAAACCTAAAAGAAATTAAAAAATATTAACAATGGAAGCAACCATCAACACTCTTGAGTACTTATTTCAAGGGCAAGCAAGGCTAAGAGAATATGATAGCAGGAATGAAATTCTGTAACAGAATCCAAAGCTTCTCCATGACTCGCTGCGTGACACTGGGCTGTCGTTTAATGTAAAAGTGTAAGCACAGAACAGGACTATCGATATTTCCTTGGACTTCACAAAGTAAGTCCTTAGCAAGATGTAATTTATCCTGGAATTCAGCTGAAGACTACAACAGTTATTCATGTTATTAGGGTCTGGATTTTGACATATCACAGCCCACAACAAATTAAAGAATGTGAATGTAAAAAAACCCTGATGTTGATAATGGGGCTATAACAAATTCTTCACATGAAATATAGATTAAATATAAATATAGATT
>VZSR01000205.1:1227862-1309168 GCA_013398615.1 Brachypodius melanocephalos
AACACAACCCCACATTTCACACTTCTTTCTTCTTCTCCCCACTTTATGTACTGAGCATGATGCCACCTGGTCAAAAATATCCCTTTCGCTCTTGGAACACCTGTCCCAGCTGTGTCTCTTCCCAACCTTTCATTCGGCCCCAACATTCTTACCAGCATGGCAGTACAAAAAGCAGCAAATGCCTTGGCTCTGTGTAAGCCCTGCTCAGCAATAACAAGCTCATCTCTGTATCACCACCCTGTGTTCAGCACAAATCACAGAATAAGCTGAGCTGGAAGGGATCCTCAAAGACCGAACCCACCACCCCCACACAAGCCACTGTGGAAAGTAATTCTACCCCAGCCCAAACCAGCACATGGAGTACCAATGTGCATCAAAAGCCAGGCCTTTGAAAGAAAATGGCAAAAATCCCCACGGTCCTTCCCGCAGTGGCTGCAGCAAGCTGTTCAGCAATAGAGCGGTTTGGAGTTTTTTACTAATGGCAAAGCTCCGGTTGTTTGTTTGGCCAAAGCGTAACTGCAGCAATGAGAAACACAGTCTGTGCGTGAAGGAGCGGAGGCGGACGCGGTCCCTCGGAAGGTCGCTGCCGAACCGGGGGCGTTCGATCCGTCCGCGCCCGGGGCCATACACGGTCGGTGGCACCGGGGCCGCGACGCGAGCCGCCCGCGAGGACCCGCCGCACGTGAGAAGCCCCAGCACCCCTGCGCACGCGCACCGGCCATCCCGCGTTCTGGGCGTGAGGGGCGGGGCCGGCCACGGCAGCCAGCGCGAGGCTCCAAACAGCGCTGGGCATGCGCACGGGCTGAGCTCGCCGCGCGGCGCAGCCATTGGCTCCCCGCCGGGTTTCGGCGGGCGGAAGCGGAAGCGCTTGTGAGCGCGCCCTCATTTCCGCCGGGCGGGCGTGCGGGTTGATTCGCTGTGCGCGGGGTCTCGGACATGGCGGGTGAGTCCCGGCCCGGCCGCTCGGGGAGCGGCGCTGTCGGCGCCTCGCCGTGAGCGGGGAGAGGAGCGCCGTGACCGGGGCGCGGGACAAGGGAGCGTGAGCTCGGGGCCGGCGGATGCGGGTGAAGACGGAGCGCGGGCGGACGGGGAGAGGGATGTAAGAGGGGGAAGCGAGGCTGCCTCTCTGCCGCCCAGCTGCCATGGTCCTGCTCCTGCGTGTCTTCGGGCTTACGGCAGCCACGGTCTGCTTGTGTTAAACCAGAGTGTATCTCCGTGTCCGTGGCCACGAGTTTGCTGGCGGTGGACAGGGAATTAAAAACTCGAAACTGTTTACTTAAAGCTTGCTGTCTAAAGTAAGATGTAGAAGAACTTTCTTGCGGTACTCCTGAAATGAAGGGGGGCTATGTTTGTAAAGCATTTGGAACACACCTGAAGTGAAACAAGTCTTTTGTCTAGGATTAGGCTTTGGAAATCAGATTAAATACAGTTTATTTACATTTTTCTTCCACATCCGCTCTGGAACAGTAGTGCTGGCTAAATAATTGCTGGTGGTGTACGTGCTACTGTAGTTCATTAACAGCTGTTTATGAGAATGACTGAGTGCAAACACTTCAAGTCTCCTGACACATGGTACTTACATAACCTGTTATAGTGAATTCTTATGTTCTTACTGACATTGTTAGATAAATATTTAGTTGGTAATAACCTAGAATACATAATATTTTTATAGTAATGACTTTAATTCTCAGAAACTAAAAAGAGATACTTGTATGTTTTCTAGTTCCAGAAGTGTGTGTGTGAGATGAATCTCTTTATCTTCTGTATTGACATGTGGCATATTGTGGCTTTTTAAATCTTTTTTATTCGGTGGTTTTGTGTTGTGTACTTTTTCTTGGTCTGTGACCCTTTTTCTAATAAATTTTTTGAGTAATAGTGACAGAGAGATTGGACACCTCTTAACTCTTAAGAAAACCTTTTTCTTTCAGGACTTACTCCTATGGAGAAGAAGCTGGCTGAATACAAGTGTAATACAAATGAAGCAATTCAGCTGAAGCTAGGTAATACCACTTTTTCAATACTGTACAAGTGATACTGAAGTGTTCTAGTACCTTCCTATGGAATATATAATGTATACATCTCTGTCAGCTTCTCAGTTCTAGTCTGATTACTGATTAGATATTCTCAGATCAAATAACATGCATCTAAGTTGTACAGAATGCCTTGATTTCACTTGTATGCCACCCTCACATAGTTTCTTAACTAAAGTTGTCTGACTCTAGTGGAAATCTGCATGCATGAACAGCTAGCAGGGCATCTGTGGATAAACAAATGGAAGGTGGTGACTGGGTCATGCTCTGTTCTTTTTCTTTTCCTCAGTTCGCTTTCCTGAGGATTTGGAGGATGAGAACACAACATTTAATCCAGAGTACAGCCATCAAGTGTTTGGAGATGAGTAAGTTAAAGTTTCCAGATTCAAATTAATAGGTCTCAGAGGGGGAAAAGTTGCTTCCAAATCATTAAAACCCAAGAAATTTTGCTAATACTGAGCACAGGGGAAGTAGTGCTGCCCTGATGCTACAGCTACATTTGCTGACACAGGCCAGGATGCCACTGCCTTCGTGGCCACCTGGGCACACACTGGCTCACTCGTGTACAGTCCATTGTCAGCCAGCACCCCCAGCTCCTTTTCTAGCTGTTCTTCCCTGAGTCTGTCACTTGTTGTGTCCCACGTCCGGCAGATCAACACTCCTGCTCAGCCTAGTATTGACTAGAGTCTGACTTAGGGAGCATTCAGATCACTGACAAAGAGATTAAATAGGACAGCCCCCAACATTGAGCCTTGGAGAACACCACAGGGGAGCAGCTCTCTGATGCATTTAGCTCCATTCCCCACCACTCTTTGGGCATGGCCATCCAGACAGTGAAGAGTACACCTGTTCAGGCCCTGAGCTGCCAATTTCTCCAGGAGAATGCTGGTACCAAAGTTTTTCCTAAAATGTAGGTTAAAAAAGTATTGTTTCTTTTATTTTGAGTATGCTGAATTAATTAGTGCTGAAGTGGCACTTATTATTTTCAGTAGAGTGATATTCAACAATCTGGCCATAGATTTAAAAAAAAAAAAAAACCACACAAAACAAACAAACGAACAAACAAAAAACCCCTAAGGAAAATCCAGCTGCATGTTTCTGTGGACTTTAAGTAGTTGTGTTTCTTAACTTCATTTTTTTTTCAAAGCATTCTAAGTACTCCAATTAGGATAAACTACCTATATTATATCTAATAAATTAGTGACACTACAAAACATCTATTGTAGCTATCATTGACAATAATTATAATTTTAGTAATCAGAGAAATCTCCAGTCTGTTAGTTTAGCTAACAAGCAAATTCTTCTTCTGGCACTTACATTTCAAATTTTAAATTATGAATGTACTACCAGAAAAGGAAACTCCCAGTAAAAAACGGTTTTAGCTATGCTTTAACAAAAAAAAAAAAAAAAAAAAAATCGCCCTGTTTCTTGGTGAACATTACTATTTTCTGCACGTTTTTTTCAGAGAAGAAATTCTCTATTCTTCATAAGAGTATAGAGTTTATGTTCAGGCAGCTTGTATTTTCAAAGTGTGAAAAAGGCTTTTGTATTCTATACTTCTTTTCCATATACTAATTTCTGGTGAGATTGGATACCTAAATAGGAACTGTCAAAATGTGGTTATCTTTGCTTCGTACACTATAGACTGAAGTAGTTTATTCCAAAGTATTATACTACACTGCAAAGTAATTTTTAATTAATGTTAGCGATTAATTAATGTAAATAACTGGTAATGAGTTAAAGCTGTTGAAAATGCATAAACACAGTATTTGCTTTTCAGGTATTCTCTCCTGAGCTGTCACAGTAAGGACACAGGCATTGCCTTACTGAATTCAGAATATTTCCACTAAAGGAGCAAAATAATAGAAGCAGTGTAAGGCATTATCTCTGTCTAGGTAGTGCACATCCAACTTGATTCCCTTTTCCCATTAGGAACCTTACTGGGAAAGATTACGTGAATGTGACCTGAAATGAAACCACTGTGATGTGAATGTTTTGTTACGTATCGAGTTTCTGGTTGTTATTTTCTCTTTTCTCAGTGAAGTTGCTTTTGGCTACAAGGGACTCAAGATCCTCTTGTATTACATTGCTGGAAACCTGTCAACGCTGTTCCGCATTGAGTACACATCGAAAGTGAATGAGAAGTTCGACTGTGTGGAGGTAAGTGCAGGTCTGCTTCTGTCTTTAACATAACATTGAGAAGGTTTACTTTGGTGCGGACAGGAGTTCTAGGTTTAGTAATTGCCCACCTAAACATGGTTTAAATTGAAAGAAAATAAAGCTTCCATTTGCTAAGCCAATAAAAAACTTTGAACTTCATCTGTAGATTTCCCATTCCCTGGTGACAATACAATCAAAATTGTGTCAAACGGAACAGTCAGATGTAAGATGCTAATGCCAAAGCCAGTTCCACCAAAATAAACCTCAGCTTGGCAAGTCTGTATTTTCATGTTAACTGTGACCAAGAGGAGGACTAGCATTGGTGGGGTTTATGATGGAGAGAATCAGTGAGAAGGAAAGGAAGTTTCTGTAAGAACTTCATGAGATAGTACACTTGACTGTGTGTCTCTAAAACGTGGGAACAAGTAAGGCAGAAAAGAGATTATAAACTTCTGTATGGATATTGTGTATGCTTTACATCTTTCATAGAGGAATGTGTTAATACAATTACCCGCAGGGTTTCTGTTTGGTTGTTTCTTCTTTTTTTCGGCAGGTTTTCTGGACTTATATAATACATGTAGAATAGCTTGCCTTTTTTTTTTTTTTTTTTTCCCTTTCCTATTGTCTATACATTTCTCCAAATATGACTTCAGACTGCATTTAAGTTACTACTTTCAAATTCCTTGGGGTTTATTTAAATAATTTCAAAGAGAGGTCTAGTGTAAAAGGAGAAGTACCTTGGAATGATTTTAAAGATTTGCCCTTCCTTGTTTTGAAGGTGGATTAGAATATTAGAATATACTCGGTTCAACAGGTTAAGTTCTTGGACATGTCTGAAATACTTTGGAGGCCAGAGCAACATGTCTTAGCTGTAAAAGGTCATGCTCTTCAATCTAATGAAGGATTTCTTGGAAATAAGGAAAGAAGGGAAAGACTGTTTGCCATATACTAAATAGGTTAAAATCAAATTATCCAACCTTTCACTGCTGTAATTTCAAAATAGAACAGGAATCTGCACCACAGCACCTTTTTAGTTCATCTATTTTCTGTACAAATGGCAAACCCAGTTTACTTCTCTGGAGGTCTAAACAAGGTTTGTCTTGCCCTATGCACACTACAACTTTTTTGATTGCTCAAAATGGTTACTTTTTTCAAGCCCTGTTTCCTATACTGCATTATTCCTCCAATTCCTTTAGGGATGGAGATGGGGACAGAAAAGATCTTTTTGAGCAGCGCTTCTATGTGCTTTCCAGAGCATTTACATGCCTTGGCTGTAAGGGAAGAATGTGGTTGCTTATCTTGTGCTCCCCTTAGTGCTACTAGCACTGACCATTTGAATAAGCTGCTTGTATTGCTATGTCTAAACATATGTAGAAAAAAAGATAGGACTGTAATCAATCTTTTTCTGCATTTGTATTTGTCATCAGTTTAGCCACCCTAAGATAATGCATTTGCAGAGGTTAAAACATAAGCTGTCACTACAGCAGGATGTTGATTTCAGTGCATATTAACATTTATTTTTCTAAGTTAACTATTTGCTGATCTCTCCTCCTTAATGATAATTATACTAAGATGCAGACTATCCACCACATGTGACAGATCATCTTGTGCTGTGAATAGATGGCATTTAGGAAAGGACAGCAGTTTCTGCCTTCACCATAACTGGTTACAAGCAAGTTGGTATTAATGCTCCGCAAAGTTATTCACAGCTGAGGATTTTGTGTCCAAATACTCATACAAGCTCATTCAACAGCAGGTGGTTTTATTCTGTAATACTAGGTTTGGTTTCATTATTGCTAAAGCAGCTGCTGCTATCCTATCCTTGCTAAGGACTGACACAAATATTTGTCCCAATACCACTATTTTTTTCTCTCCAAGATGTTTTTGAACATGAGGAAGAGATACAACCCTGAAATGTCAAAAGGCAGAACTCCAGTCATATTTATGCACCATAACATGCTTTAGGTACATCTTTAAGGAGATGATATTTTTGGTGAAGCCTCAGCAAAGGATGATCATGTTTTGAACAGAAGCTGGCACTTCATTTAGTGAAAGGAGACAGAATTTATCCCATGAATGGAGTTAATTCTTTCAAATAAGTGAAGAGAAATTGCTTTTTTCTAGTGTAAATATTAATAGCAATGACCTCTGAATTGCTTGCTGCTTTGAGATTTGCAGCTGTTCCACTATCTTCCTTTTCATCTGCATTTTATGATGGGGTGGGGTAAAGTATTTCACTAAACTTTATATATCTTGCTTTGCATCTAGTGTATGCATTTGCTTTATACAAAAGTTAATTAAAAATATTGTTTCAATATTTGGCACTTTTGTAATGTAATACTGCTGATCACTCCATTGCTCCCCTCTAAAATATGTGCATACAATTTTTAGAGAAATTCAACTCTCAAATATGCTTCTATAGTTATTTTAAATTAGGTCACTTTGAAACAGCATCTACATGGTATGCAAATATCATAGGTGCCTATTAGTACAATAATAATTTCTAAATTAAAATTACCTGGAGTCAAATGTGATGTACAAAGAGATGTTACCCACTTAAGCAGTCCTACTACAAATCAAGTGTAGCTACAAACCTATACCAGATTCCTTGTCATCACCTCACATGATTCTGATTGTGAAGGTAATACATTGCAGGCAGCACTTCCATGAGCCATAAGCTTAACAGCTCTTGGCTGGCTTAATTTAGGTTTTTGTATGCTTCACTGTAAGTGGCTTTGCCTATATTAAACATGGCTGTAGAAGTCAACAGGGTTGTTTTTCTGGAGAGAAACTTGTGTGCATCCATTCCAGCTGTTAAGATATGAGTGTCTTGCTCTGATAAAAAAAAATCATCCTCTCACCAGTGTCAAAGGTGCACAAGGGAAGGCAGTAAATGCATTTTAGTAGCTCTTTGGATTATGGGCACCTCAAAGAGAAGCATTTAAAAAGGACCTACTAAGTAATGAATGTTTCCATTAAAAAGTACAGGTTTTAATGAAGTAAATTCTTTATGTGGTTGATACACTGGGATTCCAGTATTTTAGGTCTTATTAACTGAAAATTGCATGGCTTAAACTTCTGCCACTGCTCAAACTGAGGATTCTGGGATTTGCTCTGTAAGAAGGAGAGATCCTGTTAACCCTAAAAGTAATTGAAGACTGTGTTTTCTTGTGTCAAACCCCATTCCAAAGGGAGAGAGTTTTTAGCAGTCAAGAGTTGAAAATATGTTGTGATCATATAGAATCAAGAAGTATTATCTAGTGCTTTGTCTGCTATGCCTCTGTCATATTTTAATTCTTTCTGCTGTATGAAAACAAGACTTCTCTGGTGGCAGCCAGTGATGGATGTGCTACCTTAGAGGCTTTGAGTAGGTCACAGTTTGGCTTCCTTCTCACCACTAATGAAGACACTTAGAAATGTGATGGGAAGCAAAATTACTTAAACATTGTGTATATAGTACATCCTACTGCGTATTCACCCTTTTCAGGTGTCGTCCACATAGTCTGAGTTATTGTACTGTTGCTTGGAAATACTGTTTTAATTCTAGATTATTTTTGCATGCTTGTTCAGCTATATAAAATGCAAGTTGCTACAGGTTCTTAGTTGTGGTTTCTTACAGTTCTGTCAGTAGTGCAGACATAAGACCTATGTAAACAATGCATTTGCACAATTTAAAAAAAAAAGTAATTTCTAAATTGTGTTCCATAGAAATACGTTTTTTAATGTAATTCATTGATTCTGAGGAAGTGGCTGGTTTTGTGTAATGCCCTTAAGTCAGTAAGTGTAAGGAAAACGTATTTTACTGGTTTATGAAGAACAGTGAAGGCGCTAACAAATTATCTTTGTTTTGAGAATGAAATGAGTGTAAAGATTGTACACGTTTTTACTGAGTTCTTACACCAGGTATTGTAGAGCTGTATTTTAACTGCTTAATAGCTCTCTCTCCAAATATAAATATAAATGTTGGTAGTACCAAACCATTAAGAATAAAACTTGTTTGTGCTGAACTAAGTCTGTCTTTCTCTACGCTAAAAATGTAACTGAATGATAAAGTGCTATTCATTTGCAGGTGCATTGCTCCTGCTTAAGGGCCCATGGTTGAAAGGACAGGAATTAGTAGCATGTTGTATTAGCCTTTTGTAGTGTATTTTGTTCTAAGCATCTTAATTTCCCTGTTTTGAATGCTAAGTAGCAAGGGTCTTGGTTTTGAACTAATACCCATCATGCATGTAAACGGTGTGAAAGAGCTGCTTAGTAAGTTAACACAAAGTGTTCTTGTGTCCGCCCTTGTGGAAATAGATACAATACAAACATTACAGCTGAACTCACGGCAAACTCCATTAAGTAAAAACCTGGATTCATTGTCCAGAGGAAAGTTCGAATTGAATGTAAGCTCATTTTGTTGAATGTAATGTCAGGCTTTTAGGAGTTGTATTGAGGAGTATGGTTTTGTTAAGTTGAGACCAATTCATTAAGTTTTATTGCCTGGTGAGAAGCAGTAATACGTTATTGTGAAGCTTCATCAAATATTCATGGTTAAAAAGAAGTAGTAAATGTATTCAATCAAGTGGTCTTTTGGGGGTCTGAAAAGGATTATGAAGTCTGCTCAGCTGATAGTCTCTAACTTTGGCTGTCTGAAAAGAATAATCTCTGAATTAAAATTTGGTGTCAGAATATTTTGTCTTCTACAGGATGTTAGATTACAGGTCAGATTTGCTGACAGTATTCATAAGTTGTACTATTTTATGTCAAACTTTGTTTTCAAAACTTTCTTTTATTAGAATGCAGGATGTGGTTGTCTGAGTTTGTCCTGTGTTTTGCAGCTGATTCTATAGACAGGCATTTCAAGCAGGGAGCCATAAGAATGCCAGAGTGTGCTAGCTGTCACTTTCCCATTTGGGAGCTACCGTTTTTTGATCTTTGTCCCTTTTTCTCCACTTAGTTCTGCATCACCTAATACCTCTTGTAAGCTGCTTGTTTGGGAACCTGAGTTCTACAAGGCTGTGTAGCATAGCATAGTCTTGGTGAATTGCTGTCTGGAAAGTCTTGGCTTCTGAACATGCTGTGCTTACAGAATAGCTACCAACACTCTTAGTCAAGCTTGAACAAATACAACAATCTCTAAACATAAAAATGTTCATAAACTTAGGCTGTAACCAAGAATTTTTCGATGCTTACAAAGGTTGGATTGTGACATTTCTGACCTCATGAGCTCCTTTACTTGCTGGAAGATCACTAATGAGCAACAAGAACACTTGCTTTTTCTTTTTTCTTTTTATTTCTTCTTTGTTTTTTAAATTACTGGTAAATACAGTGTGTCTCATATATTTCATTTCTTTAACACAACAGTGACATCAATGCTGTCTTTTTCTAATCTTCCACTGATCCTTCCCCTTTTTGTAATCTCCAGGCAGATGATGTTGAAAGTAAAATTAGAGAAATCATTCCACCTGGTTTTTGCACAAACACAGATGACTTTGTGTCTCTGCTGGAGAAGGAGGTTAACTTCAAGCCCTTTGGAATGCTGCTACACACATATTCTATCCATAATGAGGAAGCAGGTGAAGATATAACATATCAGATATACAAGGTATGAAAAATAAAGTTAAACTTCTGCTTTTGAGCAATCAAATTCAATTTTATTTTGCAGAAATGCACCTTCTGTAATGATTCAACTGTAGTGTATAAATACTATAATTTTACCTATTTATTAATCATTAACGTGCTTTTTTATATCTGAGAAATTAATTAGGTTTTGCATAGATTTTCCTCTTGCATCTGTGATAGGTTTCACCTGACTTCTCCTGGCTTTTTCCCTAGGCTGACATGACATGTCCAGGCTTTCGAGAATATCATGAAAGGCTTCAGACGTTCTTGATGTGGTTTATTGAAACTGCTAGCTTTATTGATGTAGATGATGAAAGATGGAACTACTTTCTAGTGTAAGTACAGTTCTAAAGCAACAGTGGACCTTATTACCTCCACAAAGCCTGCATTTTAATTGTGGCTGGCCAATTATTGGAGCAGTATAATGATATTTTTCCCAGGAAAGAAAAAACATTGTTTATGAGGCTTGAGTTTTCCTCCATTATGCTTTGGGAAAGCTTGAGAATAGAGCTGAATTAAATGCTGTTGTCCGTTAGAGCCCTGAATGTAGGCTTAAACAGTAAAATGAGCTTTGCCTGTGTTTTCTTTTACTTGCCACCTATTCATCTTTATAATAGGCAAGTGCACTGAAGTGCTGTAAAGAGGTCTGATTTATCCAAGTTGCCGCACACCAATTAAGTGAATTGTACATTCAGAACATAGCAGGTGTACCCATTGGGCCCTCACAGAGTAGCTTGCTGACACTGAAAATTCAGTTGGAGAATGGAAAAGAAAATGGACACTGCATGGGAGCGCAACTGTAATTGACCTGCTTGGCTTTCTGTTTTATCTGCAGATTTGAGAAGTATAATAAGGATGGAGCTACGCTCTTTGCGACCGTAGGCTACATGACAGTCTATAATTACTATGTGTACCCAGACAAAACCCGGCCACGTGTAAGGTAATTGGCGGTGTAACTCGTGCCTTGCCTTTTATTTCAGAAGAGGGAACTGCTGAAGTTCCCAATACTTGTTTATAATAGTGTTGATTTGTTTAAAAAAATCCCCATTATTAGCTGTCTATGCACTGATTTAGTTCATTGTTTCCTTCTTGAAGCGGAGGGAATCTCAAACAAGTTTTGAATATTTAACAATTTTGAGATTCTGTTAAAAATTACATTTTAACATTAAGATTGCACATACCTTAATCTAAAATGAAATATCATTTTGTTTTCAAGACTTCACATTGTGGTTCCAAATGCTTTCATTTGAACTGAAAATGCATTCCTTTGTCTGTAGCCAGATGCTGATCTTGCCACCATTTCAAGGAGAAGGCCATGGTGCTCAGCTGCTTGAAACAGTTCATAGATACTATATGTCTTCTCCTACAGTACTTGATATAACAGGTTTGTGTTAAATTTTTAATAAGGAACTTTCATAGGTTGTTAGCGCACAAGCTAACTTTGATGTTCATTTGTCTGAATTTAAAGCCTTTTGAAGATCTAGCTTCTGCTCAGTTCAGAATTAATAGTACCCTGGTTTACAAAAGTATAGTGTAGCTTCTTAAATACTTAATTCAGAGAACAGCACACCAGGAAAATTCAATCCCTAGCGTGAATGGATTACCAGCTAATTAACTGTTTTATTGTGAGATACACAGCTGAGTTTGCCAAGAGATCAAGCTTTGTCAAATTCCTTGTTCAACTTACCCCTATTAGCCAAAACTCAGACTTGAGGAGGGGACACTAAAATAGCACATTAATATTAGTGGGCAAGCTGAAATTCTACAGACAGTAAGAATTTGTAGAGAATTTGTGCTCTAGGAGCACATATCGCTGGCTGAAGGTATCCATTATATTAGATGGGTGTGCACAAATACCTAAAACCAAAAGATGGTGGAAATAGCAGATAAAGGGTCCGTGCGCATAGCAAAAGCAACGTTAAAAATTGCCACAGGCATGATGATGGCAGTCCTGTGGTTTCAAGTCTAGGATAGGAAGCACTTCAAACACGTTGACTATTCAATTCTATGTGTAGACCCATGTTGGTTATAAATAACTTTCAATTCTAATTAAAACCCAATAGACCATTTGTTTTCACTGGATCATCGTAACAAAATAATCCACCTCATAACTGCAATCCAGTTCGTGGGAACCTAAGAAAGTGTAACTTAGTTTAGGCGACAGGAACCCATGTGCATCATGCATTTACTTTTTCCTTTTCATCGTACAAAGCATTGTGTAGCTTTTACAATTGAGGGTGAGCAAAATCTTAACATGCTACTGCATAAATCCTATGACGTGATCATGGCTCAATGCCTTAAGTGTAGGGTTGTAGCAAACAGTAAATGTGCACTAAAACGGGGTTCAATGTTTTTGTGGAATGAAGCAAAAGAAAGCTTGCAATATTCTACATGGCACTCAAGTTATAAAAGTTACAACTCTTAGAGAAGTATTTATTGTCCTTTTTGAGGGGGACATTGGGCTTGGACAGTCTTAATATGGCCAAGATAATTAGTTATATATCATCTAAAATTGTGAAATAAAGCCTTTAACCTTTCTGTAAATAGGAAATGAAGATCTAATTAATTTCTTTGGAAAAGCTAATGATTTACTAATTACGATTACTTCTGAGTTTCACATTTGCAGCAAATATATAAGTTCTGCTTATACCTTGTCATCCTGACACAAGCAAAATGTATCCTGATAGTGCTTAGTAGACAGAAACTGCCTCATTCTTCTTTTAACTCATTTGGGTGCAAAAGAATGAATCTATTTACTTTAGTGCACTTCTCAATCTCTTTTGCAGAATAAGTGCTGTAAGGCTTGCCATACAAGATTAGGCCGCTCATGCACAATACATTTTTACCCAACACAGAAAAATAAATTGTTAGTTGTGTGGTGCGACATACACTGCGCAGCAAAAGCTTCCATCCCAGTCCTTCTTGGTAGCCTTGTTTTGCTTTTGATCATCCTAAAACTGCAAATTTTAACTATTTTCAGTGTACCTCAAAACCAAAGGAAAACACAACTGGGATATAAGCTGGTTAGCAGTAAACTCCACTCCCAGAAAAATGAATGTTGAAGGGGAAGCATGGCTCTGCTACTTGTTTGTAGTGAGCTTGTCTAAAACAAGGAAAAAAGAAATATATTCCCAGTGTTGTACATATTTTCCTTCTGCATTAAATAGTTGCATATGGGCTCATGTTGATCCTAACTGAGGCTAGTTCTCAATTTCAGTGGTTTTTTTCTAAAGCAACAGCTTTGATAGTCATGCATCAATAGCTGTGCTGTCTTTTTGAGTAAAGTGGAAGTAACTTGAAATCGTGATCAGCTTTTGCTTAGGTCCTTTCAGCCTTTTGAGTTTGGATAATCTTGTCCTTTGGGTTCTTGTACCTTCTCCTTCCTCCCCTGCTAACAAAGACTAATTCCTGCTCAATACAGGAGTTACAGTCTTCAGCTAGTTTACTTGTATACAATAGGATATTTTCACCAGTCTTTTCCCACATTTTCCCATTTGTTTGTGTTTTAGTAGTTCTGTCACTGTCAAATCTAGAATAGATGAAAGATACAAGAAAAAAGGGTTTTAGGCTAGACTTCATTTTCCAAGATGTTAAATGGATTTAAACAAGGCTGTTTCATAATACATACATAGAATATGTACAGCACTGTATAGACAAAGTATTAAGTTTCTCTTTCTGTGACCTGTTTGGTGTCTACTGTCAAACATTGAAACCTTTGATAACATGCTTACAATTAAGCACGGTTGTTTATATACTGATGAATACTGCATCTACTTTTGTTTTCCACAGTTCTTTGTCTTTACACACCAGAGATGAGAAAACAAATAATGCTGATAAACCTTTTTTTATTCTTTCTAGCTGAAGATCCATCTGAGAACTATGTGAAGCTTAGAGACTTTGTTCTTGTAAAGCTCTGTCAAGATTTGCTTTGCTTTTCCCCAGTAAAGTTAATGCAAGGTTTCAGTCAAGAAATGGTGACGGAAGCTCAACAAAAATTGAAAATAAATAAGGTATTAAATCAGTACAGTTGTAGTTGGACATTCTCTCATCAAATGAGTACAATAGAATTTAAACTTAGAGACATGGTATTCACACACTGGCTTATTTTGACAGTTGTTAAGGGTGTATCAGGAGATACATGGCTCATGGTTTTAGATAAATGCCTTTTTAACCTACAAATTCTGTTGTAATAGATTTGATTTCTTTCGAGAGTATTTGTGCAAATAAGTGGTGTTTTGGGAATGCAGAATGCTTAAGTGGGAAACAACTTACTAATGCAACTCTAAACACTTGGAGAACCAAAGAGGTAAATTGAACCATTAAATTTCCTGGTGATCTTAAGTTATTAAACTCGTTTTTGGGTATGGTAGTGAAATAGTAGAGTTGCTTTGCTTAATTAAAAATGTATTTGAATGTGCTGTACTGAAGACTAAACCTCAGGGATGGGCAGTGTGAAGCCATATTCAGATGTGTTCATGAAAGTGATATATAAGGAAACTACATCTGCACCCTTCTATATTTTAAATACGAAAGGATGAATAAGTTTGATTTGGTTTTTGAACAGTATATAAACATGTGGTAGTGTAGCAAACAAACCACTTTATTTTTGTTCTGTTGTTCAGAAAAAAACCCTTGGTCTTAAATTCTGTTTTCATACAGATGTGAGTTAATACTAAGACAGTAGCAGCATAATTTTCTCCCCAGATGTCATCCTTTCTGATCCTGATACCAAAAGCGGTTCAGTTTTTCCATTTGCTAACTAATATTCTTCCCTAGTAAACAGGACACTTTAAATATTGTTGTTTCATGTTCATATTTAGAACTTTCAGGGGGCCTTGTGAAGGGCAGTACGTATATGTGGATTGTTAAAATTAGTAAAGTGGTTTGCTGGTATTGTTTAGTGTCACTCTAGTTCCAGTCCTTGTTCTTAGAAGTGGTTTTGGACTCTAGCTTCTGGGCTTTCTGCTGTCCACTTAGAGCAAGTCCTTGAAGCACCTCTACAGCTGGTGCAGCACTTGAGAGATCAGACACTGGGTGCATGGAAGAAAATGGTTTTGAAGTAAAAAGAAGTTTATTCATTGAATCCACCAGGGAGGAGGACAGATTTATCAATGCCCCTGTCTTCTGATAAGATGAAGAATTACTATTTCAGTATTTCTCCACGTGGTGTTCTGTTATGATCTCTTTATTCAGATGTGGTTTTTATTCTCCTTTCTGTTCATTAGCAACACACAAGACGAGTTTATGAAATTCTCCGATTGCGTGCAACAAATATGGGTGATGCAGAACAGTCCAGAAGCTATCGGTTGGATGTTAAAAGAAGACTGATTGGGCCCTATAAGGTGTATATGACTTAAGTATCATTTAATATTTATTTCAAGGCTAATTATACTTGATTTTACTTTAATTTCCATAAATGTAGTTGATGCCAATTATGTTGCCAATCAACTACTATTAGTTATGCAGTGTTCAGCTGCCATAGATACAGATGCAGAGGACATTTGTACATAGCAGCACTGAAGATCCTGTGCTTGCCTCCTGACTCTTTCCTGCCCAGTTCCAGCAGGAGGTTACTATTAAGCTTATGCTATCTAGCTACAAGGGGCATTATGCCCAGGTAGGTTCAAGGAGGGGAAAATGGTCAATTTTTTGAAGAGGTTAAAAACATACTGTAAGTAGACAAGCTGGAAATTTGAAGAGATGTAAAGTTTACACTGTAGACTAGATATAGTTTATATTCCCGTTCTAATTGTTTGCTAGAAGTAATCAAGTCACATCAACGTGGGACTAACTCCATGCAGATGGAATATAAAATAATAACAGCAGTAAAATTCAAGCAAGTATTAAACATAGTACCAAGTAGTTTTCTTGGTTCCTATTATTTATGCATGCTGGATTTCCAATGTGATTAGTCTGTGTTGCATAAACTGACCCTTTGAGATATGTATTTTAAAAGTCGTATTTTGGTTGCTAATGGCATCGGTCTTTCTATCAAGAGTCAAAAAGGCCACAAATTAATCTAGGTTTGTTGCTGTAACTAGCATGTTAGCTACTGTTGTCAATTAAATACTTGCCAAGCAACCCAAAATTCTGCGTATAATGGTACAAAGAGCATGAGGAGTACCTTGATCAGCTTGAAAACCATCCTAAAGCAGCATTTACCAAAATAGCAAAACTTTGCTTGTAGTTGTGTTGGGCTTACAGAGGCTGTTAGTAGAAATGAGAGGCCAGCATTGTATTAAATACCTATCTGATCTGGTGATAATTTCATGTCATGCTGAGTGCCAGGACCTTAATCAAAACATGCTCTCTTTCGTAAGTGTCTTGTCTTATTTGCTAAATTTCACTCAATGTCCATTATAAATAAGGTGGTTTTTCAGCAACTGTTTTTAAGACTTTTGCATGGTTTCAATTCACTCACTCATCACTGAGGTCCTGTAGGCAAAATCCAAAAGTTCATAAGCAGCTTCAATTCTATTGCTTTTAGCAGGTGATTGCACTTCAGTCTTTACACACAATAAGTGTGTGGATAATGTATGGATTATGTATTGCTAAATATGCAATATTGCTACTTTAGAACATTGCATTTTTAATTTTTTGTTATTTCAGTGTGGTTTCCAAAGAATCCTTAAAGTAGCCAACACCTTTTTTCCTCTGACTTTAAATTTCATGTTCTGAAATAGTCATCTCGTTTATGGTAGTTCTACCTATTAAATAGCTTACTCATACACTCATTTTAAACAACTTCCAGTAAATTTTAGTCACAGTGCTGTTTTCAAAAAGTTTTCAGAAATGTAATGAAACTAACTTTTAACATAGAGAAGGGAATTTTGAGGGGGAATCAAAGTTTATAAACATATAATCAGGAATATTACTGCATGCTCCAATACTGGTGTAATTTTATTACATAAACTGTATGATAGCTTCCTTCGAACAGTGCTGTACAGATGTAGAATAATTCTAAGTTGACACTACCTTAGTTTAATAAAAATGGTATTCCATCTTAGAATTATTTCCTGGCTAACAGTAGCAGTGAAAAAACCTATAAGCAGAAACCTCAGGGGAAAAACATGTAATAATAGATCTATTCCCCTTGGAGTCATTACATTAGCAAGGAGGTGGTTGCTGAAGATACTGAGACCTTTCTGCATGTAGCATCACTAGATTGGGATGACTGATGCAGCAGGATGTTGCTCTCTGTATAAGTAGTACTAATACAGGAAATAAAAGATTTGGTACATTAGTTAGCGGGGCATCACTCCAAGGTAGTTTTAAAGGGTGGAGCCACTTGTGAAATTTCAGTTTCACTGTGGCTTCTCCATTTCTGACAAACTCTGCTTTTTATTAGGGAATTGTGCTGGTAGACATATCTCCTTGATCATGTCTTTGCTCTTAATGTCATCCCTCTTGGAAGTAAATACCACTGCTGCACTGCTTTTTATAATTGTAAAACTTTGTTTGCTACTTGAATTTGCTTTTCTGCCCAGCCCAACAACTTGCTCGCAAAGAATCCTCTTGAAGCTGCCCAGGTGAAATGTTACTGATGCAGTTTTTAAAATCTCGTGTACCTGAACAGGATTGTAGTATATTTGGGAGGGTGGAATTGATACTGAAACAACTGGTTATCTGAAACATGCAAAGAGAGTTTGCTTTTTAGCAGGAATGTGGAACTTAAAGATCGAGTAGTGGTACAGTATCAGATAGTGGGCATTTAAAAGCTGGCACCCTTTTTTTAGAGCTACTGTTTATAATCTAAACAGGCACTCCTGATAGGCAGACTTTGAATTAATTCTAGAATAGTTTTAGTTCTACTGGCAGAAGCTTAGCCAAGAGGTACTCATCTCTATTTTCATTTGAGCAGCTCATCATATATTTGAGTATCTTGCTCATTTTGACTGCATAGTGCTAATGTGAAGCTAAAATTTAAACATCTATGTTGCTTTTCACATCCTTTCAACAAGGAAAGGTTTCTTTTTTATTGGCCAGAAATGTTCCTGAACACATCATCAGGACTTAAGTACAGAACCTCTTTTTCTGAACTGAACTTTGCCTATCTGTGGAATCTTTGGAGATTATAAAGATTTTTCTGGTTTTACTCATTTACAGTTTACTGTAGTCTCCACTCCTCCTTCCTGACCCTCAGCATCAATCACAGAAAGAAAACAAATATTCCTTTGAAAGATAAGTGTAAAATTAGAGCACAAAAGGGCTTTGATTTTGAGACTATTAGAAATAGAATAATTTGGTGAAATTTTGTTGTTTTAATACATTGATTCCATAGGTATTGCAAAGATTTATTGATAAGATACCAGGCATACACAGAACTTTTTTTAAAAAGAAATATTGAATGATATTCTGCTTTTACAAAGCTAGAGGAGACTGAAGAATGGAACGTACCCAAAGAACTGAGTAGTTTGGAAATAGGTATCAGCTATATAAAATTATATCTGGGTAAAGAAAATACAAAACTACTTTGATGTGTTTTTAAAAACCAAGTAAAAATCACATGTGACAGAGCAAGGACAACTCATCTTCCTGTACATCTATGTTTATGCTTACAAATAATTTTACTGCTTTTCAGTGCTGTTACTGCTAGTCCCTGGTAACTTGAATAATTTGTAAGAGTTTGCAAAACTTTTTCTGTCTACTGGAGGCTTAAAATTAAGTTTTGATAGTCAGTTATAGAGAAATTAGTTGGCTGAACAGTTGTGTAATGGGACACCAGTGTAATTAATGTTAATGTAGGACCAAATATCCTGGTCAGATTTCTGCAGTCAAGTTTTTTGTGCCATACATCTTCAGTAGGAGGTGTACTGTTAGACCTAATCTGTTTGGTTAAGGAACAAAATTTGTAACCATTCCTCCCTTCACTAGCTCATTGGCAATACAGAAACTATGAGCCTTTAACAGAACAAATGTACTAATCAAACATGGTTACTGCTTCTCTTGGGGTTAGGGACATCTTAAAGAACTAGATACTGAAATTAAATAAATTTTAATGAAACACCATAAATGAAATACCATATTCTTGATAATTACTGGCTGTGTTCAAACTACTGTTTGTTTGATTGCTTAGAAAAAACAGAGAGAACTTGCCAAGATGAGAAGGTGTCTAAGACCAGAGGAGATGACTAATCAGTTGAACCAGATAGACCTAAACTTGCAACGTGAACAGTTAGAAGAGAGCTTCCAACAGCTTGTTTCAGATTACCGAAGAGTCCTAGAACGACTTGCACAAGCATGAGGATCCTACCTGTACAGGAAACTTGCAGATATCTATACAGTGTTGTAAAGCACACCCTTAATTGCTACTTAACTGCAAAAAATCTCATGTGACGTTTTAATCACATTAAAGGTGACTTGTGTTTCTGTGCATTTTGAATATTTTCTATTTTTGTGTTGTAGATTTAAAAATGTTGTACTTTAGGTTTGGGGGAACTTCTTATTGAAATAAACAATGCAGATTCTCAGATACAGTGTTACTCCAATTGTATGGATTTTCTTTTACCCTTTTGTTTTGATCAAGACTTAATAGATACTTGAATAGCAAGTTAATATATAAATCTAAGCAATCTCAAATTTCTCCTAACTTGATTCTCCTTGGGCTCTTCTCCATAGATCACGTTGTATGGTGTAGGGCCTGTGCAGGTTTAATGTCATGAGCAGGTTACAACATTGGTGCTGTGGTCTCTTGGGTGTTTCCCATGTACAGACTCTTTACCCTTTCCTAAAAGTGGATCCTGCTGCTGGAAGCAAACAGACCCATTCTGTTTAAGTCTCTAAAGTGCCTCAAGCACATTCTTTTTCAAACCCCCAAATTTTCAAGTTCATGATTTTCAGGAAGATACCTCACAGCTGGGGAACCAGCCAAGACTCTGAGGACTCCAAAAGCACTTCTAGTGAAAGAAATAAATCTGTAGGAAGCAAGTGCCTTTATATAGTTCCTTGATTCTGTTGTGCTGTCCATTACTTTTCAGATCTGAGGTTAGTTCTTAAATATCCTGTCTGTCCTCCCTCAAAGGAATAAATTATCTTTTCTGGTAGTTCAGACTTTAGAGGGTTTAATCTGAATAAGGATCATTGAAATTTATTAACAATGTTTGATGGTCCTAACGGGATTCAGGTCCAGCTTTCAAAACTGGAGCTTGTAGGTTGACAGTTTTCCACTATCTGTTGTGATGTGGAGGAAGTGAAATAATTTTTAAATGTTTAGAAACTCTCGGAATTTTTTGTATTTTCTATTAAATTAGTTTTAGAAATTTTTATTCCAGATTAGAATATCTTGGCTCTGTGATACGTCTTTCATCTGCTGTAGTATCCAAATCTATTAATCAATAGTACCAGTTGTTAAAAGACCTTTCCTGATAGTAGTGATAAGGCTGAGGTTAAGTTGGGGAACTTTGAGTTTGGGTTTTTTTCTGTGGATGGTTTTGGATTTTTGTTGAACGTGTTCAGGTCTTGGTAATAAGTCAGAAGTGGGAAAGCTAAACTGAAGAATTCTGCTTAAATTTGGTTCCTGCATGAAGGTCCAGGATATTTCTGGTGCCTCTGGGGCAGCCTGCACTAACACTCCCTGAGCTTAAGTCATTGAAGAAGCTAGCACTGAGAAGAAGAAACTCTGCCTGATAGGCTCTATGCCCACATAGAAATTACTGAGCCAAAAAGCACAAAATTGTTTTCCTTAATCACAATTTCCTTTTGCTATTCACAAATAGTGAAACTTCTCACACAGTGATGAGGGCAGACTTATTTTTTCATAACAGATCGATTTTTATTTTTCTTTTTACATTGACACAATTAAAAGAGTTTGAATTAGTACTTCCAGTTCCTTTAGTGGTTTCTTATTCCAGTACAATCATGGGAACATTCTAAGATGTTGGGATGTGCCTGTGAACTGCAAAACTTCTTGGCATGAAAAATAGGTATAAACAGCTTCCTAGAGGTCTAGAAACTTTGAATCTTTCCATCCTGCAGTAGATCACAGCTTCTGCAGCTCTGCTGCCAGGAGAGACCCTGTGAGTACACCCTAATCCATTACAGTAAATTAGACCAATTATCTGAAGCAATCTTCATCAGCAAATTAAACTAGCCCTGCTGACTTTGCCTGAAGTGGTCTTAACTGTCTGGACTATCCTTTCCCATTGCAAAGAGAAGGAGGCAATAATCTTGCTGGACAGCTAGAAAATACAACAGCTCTTCAGACACTGCTGTGGGGCATGTACCAGTTTCCTTCAGTGAGCTTGTGGGGTGCATCTGTTCAAGCTAACTATAGAGATTATGCATTCGTGGTAAAATTGACTAAATACCCACATTTTAGGATGCTGCCAGAGCTCCTTGCGTGCCAGTCTGGATATTTTGTTCGTGATTTTCAACAGGATAACAAATTTCACTGGCAAGCAAACTGCAGGATCCTTGTCTCAGAAGTACACACAGCAGCAATTCCGGCTGTTCACTGAGTCATATGGTGAAATGAAAATGTAATACTATTTATAAAAGTTTAGTATGTTTTGTGTGATGTTTGTATTTCTGTATTAACATAACTAAGAACAGGGACCTCTTCCTATATTTAAGCAAATACTTCGTGGTGTAGTACATAAACTAGTGTTGTTTGACTGTGTGCTGAGAAGACCTGTGAACTACTAACAGCTGTCTGTATGGAATTGCAAGTAGGTACTGGATGAGTTCAATTGTGTGGATTTGTGAGCTGACAAATTAACACTGAGACTTAGTAACAGCTCTTTCACTCTAAATGTTGGGGGCATGAGAACTGGATAGCTGAAGCTGAATGCTATTGGAGCCCTCTCCTATTCTGGGCACAATATGATGCTAAAGTAATCCTGGATTAAAAATATTTTTGTTCAAATACTTAATCTGTTATCCTAGGTTTCTTAAGCTGCTATTGTTCTTTTCAGTTATTACTAGCTAACAGAAACTTAAAGCAAACACTAATAATAGTCTAATTAATTATAGGTTTATGTGATTTTTTTTCCCTGCATTTTGATAAAATCCAGATTTTTCAGTTACTTCACTCAAATTTCAAGTGAAACTTTGCACAACGTACTGATAAAGCATTTTAGAGAGTTTTTTACATTTGAATATTCAGAATGTACATAAGATTTCTGAGTGTATTTATAAAGTTTTTCATTGTAGATGCTTCTGGCATCAGGATGCTGGCTTGCCCTTCCATCACTTACAAATCCAGCAACAGTAAATCTACTTCAAAAAATTCAGTAGAATAGTGAATTTAGTTCAACTGACAGACACAAGTTTTCCTCCAATGTAAACATACTGTCAGCAGTGCTAATACAAGATTTTGTTGTAAGGGGTAAATAAAGCTCTGAAAAGTGTTTTATGTTCAGAAACCTGGGTCAAACTGTTCACTTTCAGGTATTTTGAAACATAAAAGTTACCTACTGCAGATACTAGGAAACAACTTCTTGTTCAACAACTGATAATCTCAAGAAATACAACAGAATACCTCTAGCTTCAGAACTGAGAAAGCAAACTACCAGAAGCTTGATTTGAAGGACACTAACTGCTGTACTTGGGGGAATAAAGGTCTGTGTGTTGCTGAAGGAGTGTCTTGGGCAGCAAATGTCTTTTCCTCCTACAGAACCAATACACAAAGCTGCTATGTGGCAGTTTAGGCCATTCAAGACTGACCTATTGTCTCTCTCTGCAATGTCAGCAGGAGGGTAAGCAGTCCATAATGTCTGTATGAAGGATTTGTGTGCGCTTATATAGATTTTTTTTTCAATTCCTTTTTTTGTCTCTCACTGAGCCTTTGTTGTTCTTTATGCTTCTCCTTTATTATATTTTATGATTGTCAAACACTAGAAAGCTTGAAAATCTCATGTTACATGTTTTGCCATTTTACCTTTCCTCAGTGTCAGTTCTGACCTGCTTTCTTCAGTATCAAACTGTTAGAACTAGAAATACCTGTTACGTTGGTAAGCCTATCATATAAAACCTTGGAACTTCAGCTTTCAAATTTAAAATTAGTCTGTAATGCTACTGCTTGGTGAAACATTGCTTGCTAGGATAATTTGTACTTGAAGTTGAACAAAAGACAGCATAGTAAAATATTAACATCTGTATCTCAAAAGCAAGTATGTATTGCAGATATTTCCATTTTCTGGAAAAAAAACAGCCTAAAGTCATCGGAAATATTTTTCCCCATGCTGTCATTCATGATTTTCAGTGATTTCATCTGGTTTACACTGCTAACTCTTTTCGCCAGTGATCAGAAAGATTTCAGTCTAACCCTGGGTTCTTCTATTAAAACACTCCATTTACAAAAGGCAGTTAACCACACCAGTGACAATATTTGGAATTGTGAGGCTGAAAATTTAGTGCAGCCAGTAAAAATGGAATGCTATGACACAAAGCAATACAAACAGATGCAAGCTCAGCTCAGGCAGGGCTTGCTATCTGCCATCATACTGGCTTATAACTGGTGGGAAAATCATAGGAGTGAGCTTGCCTCCCTATCACTCATCTTTTTCACAATGTAAAAAAGAAAAATAATACAACTATCGGTTTCTACTCATAGCTACTTTTCAGTCATAGTGATACATTGTCATGCTGTGAAGGAAGGAAGAGAACAAGTGATTTTTTTTTCTGTGGAGGGTTTTGGTTTTTTATTGAACATGTTCAGGTCTTGGTAATAAGTCAGAAGTGGGAAAGCTGAACTGAAGAATTCTGCTTAAATTTGGTTCCTGCATGGAGGTCCAGGATATTTCTGGTGCCTCTGGGGCAGCCTGCACTAACACTCCCTGAGCTTAAGTCATTAAAGAAGCTACCTTCCACACCCAAAGTACCCTACCTTACCCTACCCTACCCTCCCTACACTACCCAACCCTACCCTACTCTTCCCTAACCCTACAATATCCTACCCTACCTTACCCTACCCTACTGAACCCTACCCTACCCTGCCCTACCCTACCCTAATTTGGTGTAGCTTTACCTGGTTGTATATATATATTGTGTCACTGATGTAGGAGATTCCTGGGTTTTTGCAAGTTCAAGGCTCCAAACTGTCTCACTCTGGATCAGATGAAGATCAGTGCTGAAAAAAAGAACAGTTATTTGTGATTAGAGCAGGACCCAAACAGCACCAGTCTCATCAGCAAAAGCTGCTGTGGAACTAAATCATCTTTTAAGACAATCTTAGGATTAGGAAAGTCTAAGCCTAACCTCAGAAGTTAGGATCTGAGCCTAACCTCAGCTGCTATACTTAAACTAGTAATGTGTTTTTATATTGCTCTGTAAAAGATTCTCTGTGTGCATAAGATGTAACTCATCTTACAGGCTGTTACAGACTGCTTTGAAACTTGCATGTAAAAACCTAGCTTTATGTCTTCTTTAGCACACTTTTGCTTATTTTAATATCAGCCTGCCCAATTTGGGGAGGAAATAAAGTTGAGATTCTACATTTAGTGCTTGGTGGCTTTGACAACACAGAACCAAGTGAGATGGGATGTGAAACGTCCTTCAAGGAGTCTTTCACACAGACATGTTGAATAAATGCTGGGCTGAAAAGTGATTTCTCCAAAACTGCCTCTCAACCTGACGCTCAGGTTGTCTTAAGACATCACTGTCCATCTTAAACATTTCAAGGAATTTGTCAATTGTAACCCAAAGACAATTATACACATGAAGAAGAATGTGATCTATTTGATTTTGGTGACAACTTGAACACAGCAGGGTATGATTTTTTCAGGTTTGCTGTGTTAGAATCTGGTGTGTCTCTCTTTTCTGAGATATTCGCCCCAATTTTAGTGCTATAAAGGTCCTAAAAGCTGTATCTGTTGTTTGTGTATCTTAGCAAAAGGAGAAAACTTGTATCTAAGCATAAATTAGGGACTACTGGATAATGACTGTTGTTAGGCTTAAGATGCATCCAAAGACTGCAAAAATTACACAGTTCGCTTGAAACATAATTGATCGTAATTTGATTGATCCCCTCTTGTTTTCTGGCATGCAAAAATAATTGGTACAATCTAACCACTAGTCAGTACCTACAAGTATTTGTGAAACAGTCTGACACTTAAGGACAAGGTAATTACAAAGGTGGTAGCAACATAAGTAGAAATGCCTCCATTTTGTTATGCCATCAACCAATTTTCAGGCTGTGACAATAAGGAACTTAGGGCTTACAGATGCAGACAAAAGTCAAGCATTCACTTCATTTTCTCTAACAGTGGCCTCATTCCACTGAGTAGGAAATACTTGCTGACTCAAATAAGAAAGGTGAGAGTAGGCTACCTTAGAGCTCTGTGTTTCTCTCCTTTAGTGACAGTTGAGGAAGATGTGGCAAATTACTCATCATACATGGATACTTTCAGGTGAAGTGTGCTGTTCTCTTTAAGCACACACAAGCACATCCTCTCAAGAGTATATATAGTTGCTTAGGCCAAGCAGCAGAATGTGTGACTGCTTTACACTGCACATTGATGTTATAGAACTAGTGGTTGAGTGTCTGGATTCCTAAAACCTGGCCAAGATACAAAAGAGGATAAAATGATGCCTAATGCAATTCACACTTCTGAAAGGTCATGCTACGTTGTAGAATCAGGAACAAAGTGAAGATGCACACATTTTGGCCCTGCAAATGAAATGTGCTTGGCTCTCACCAGTGAGCAGTGAGTAATGGTGCTCACAAGGTGTAACTGATCTGCTTAAGCAATACTTTCTCTACATTTATTGCTATATCTTTATTTCTGTTACAATCTTATTCTCCCTTCACTGAGTAATGATGATGAAACATGTCAGTTCAGCCAGAATGTGGCTATAAGTGGAATGTTTTATTTTTTGGAGGCAGTGCAAGGTATTGTATTGATCTTTAAACTACTATGTAGTCTGGATATAAGCTATATGATAAGCTGCCTATCATGCTGTGGCAGCTGATTAAAAGATGCTTTTTTTTTCCTAGCAGCGTTAAAGAGGATACATTTTTTAATCAGAGAATGCTTGAAATTCGCTCCTTAAAATCAGAAATGCTTCAAGTATAATATGCTCAGGATTCCCATCCACTTTGGGGTTTGAGTCTATTCTTAACTAAACCATAAAACTTTTACATGGGAAGTTTAAAACGACTAATGGCTGTACCAGGAGTAAATAAATCTCAAGATAAACAGCCTCAGTTCTCATGTACTTATCCGACAGGTTACCACTGTGTGTGTACACATGTATGTAAGGACACAAAGATCATTACATGTTTGTGAGGATGTAAGAAAGAATTACTTGTATTACTTCTGTATTTTGGAATGCCTCCAGGTGGGTTTTGAATGTCTCCGGAGAAGAAGACTCCAGCCCTTTCCTGGGCAGCCTGCTCCAGTGCTCTGCCACCCTCAACATAAAGGTCTTCCTCATGCTGAGATGAAACTCGTGTTTTTGTTACGGCCATTACTCCTCATCCTGTCACTTGGCACCACTGAAAAAGCTCTGGCACCATCCTCTCGGCACCTGCCTTCGAGATATTCCTTTGCATTAATTACTTCATAAAGCGTAGTTCATATTTTGTTCACAAACGTACAAGCTGAGGGGAGGGTGGTCATGTTTGCTTGCTTGTTTACTTAGTTGGTTGGGTTTTATTTTTTAACGGCAAGAAATTATGAGGTAGCTCCAGCACTCAGGGAGTAGTAATGGTTGCAATTCATGCGAGACCAGGTCCCACTTTCAGCAGTTCTGTCTCACTGCCAAGTGTCCCCCTGGCTGAAGGAGCAGTCACCAATCCCGCTAGGGATGCTTTCGAGCTGAGCAGGATGGGCCCGTACAGGAGGGCAGTGAGCAGCACCTCGGGACACCGCGGAGCAGCGGGTGGACGGGCGCCGTGCGGTGCGGGCTGCCCCGGCAGGGCGGGTCCGGGTCCCGCCCGCTCCCTCACACTGCGCTCCCTCCCACCCGTTCTTCCCTCACACCCGCTCCCTCACACCGCGCTCCCTCACACTCGTTCTTCCCTCACACCCGCTCCCTCACACCGCGCTCCCTCACACTCGTTCTTCCCTCACACCCGCTCCCTCACACCGCGGTCCCTCACACCCGTTCTTCCCTCACACCGCGCTCCCGCGGGCCGAGGGCGGCCGGGGGGCGCTCCGGGCCCGCCGCCACACACGGCCACGTGATCGCCTCACGTGGGCAGCATGGCGGCGCCCAGGGCCGCCCGCGCGCTGCGGAGCGGAGGTGAGTGCGCGCCGCCGCCGCTGCTGCCGGGGTGAGGCGCGGGCCCGGCCGCCGCTCCGCCCTGCCCGCCGGCCGCCGCCGCGCCGCTGCTCAGTCGGGGTTCGCTTTGAAATCGAGGAGCGAAAGGTCCCGCCGCCGCGCTTGCTGAGGGCTGCGAGAGAGTGCTCCGCCGGCCGGGGCGCGCGAAGGTGTGTGGCGGCGGGGCCTCGCCGCCGTCAGCGGCCGAACTGTCAGTGCTCGGCTGACATGAAGGCGCGTTTTCCCGGCGCTGTGCTCGGCCTGGGGCCAGCACACGGCAGCTCCCGCCATCCCGGGGACTCCGCGGTGCGGGAAGGCTGTAGGAATGTTTTGGTCTAGTTTTGCTGTGGTGATTTTTGCTGCTGAAGTAATCTGACATAAGTATACGTGTCTCTTCTGCCAGCCCGTTCAAGTGCAGAACGTCTTCCCTGCTGGCACGCCCCTCTGTGTGATGGCTTTTCAGTGCCCCTTGTCCCCCGTGCCCTGAGGTTCTCTGACGAGCGCTTTTTCTACCACATAACCTTTCTCAAGCTAAAGTTGTGTGCCCATGTCCTGCATCTGTCGTCAGCCCCATGCGCACTTAAAAACCCAATGTCTGTCAGCCAGTGAAAAGAACCTGGCGAATTAAATTTGCTAAGCCTTCTTACCTTCCGTTCAGGCATCAAACCTTGTTCAGCTTCCCCAAGGGATATGCTTTTACAGAGACTTGAGAAAGTGAAACTGTCATAGTTAAGACAAGACTGATTAAGCGAAATCCAATTTTCCCCAAATTGGACAGTTCAGTATAATTTAATTCGCAAATACTGCAAGACAAAAGTAATTTAAATTAGGTTTCTGCTCACCTAAGGGTATCTGTTCTACCTTTATTGAACAAAAATTACTTTTCTATAGCTTTTTTTTGTTTGTTTTTTAATATATCTGATGTTACATTTTTATAAATGATGAAAGTTTTCTTTATTATGGAGCTGTTTCTCCATAAGTGCATTTGAGCAACTGAGATCTTGGAAGTTTGTATACTGATTAAATGCTTTCTCCATGTATCAGAGCCTAAAAAAAACCCTTTATTTTAAAAAATTGACTGAAAGATACTAGGAAATTAAAAAGTACTTTTTGGTAATCATATAGGGAACTTATTTGAATAGTCTCTGCCTTACTAATGTCAGAATTCAAACACTTTCAACCTGAGGAGAAGGCACTCAACTCTTTAGGGTGAGAGGTTTCCACAAACCTTTGTGAAATTCTGTATGCTTAAATCATGCATTTCAGATTGGACTAGCAGTGTGTTGAACTGCATTTTAGCTGTCACCTTTTCTTGAAGATTATTCAAAAAAATTTACAGGTAATGCATGGGAGTGTGAATTGAATTTACTATTTTGTAAAAGAAAACTAGGAACCACCTAGAACACAGACACATCAAGTCACTATCACAGTTTGTAGCTAGAAATAGTGTGGATTGTGTGCTGATTCATTGGCTTGTAAATGGTCTGATTAGATACTATCACAGTTTCAAGTATTATCATAATTGAATCTGTGCTACTTTATTGGTAACAAAGTAGAAGGCATGAAAGAACTGCATGTATATCTACAATTGTATCTATGATAATTTAAATCATAGTAATCTCTTGGGGATCTATTTACTTTATACATGTGAGTTATTGTAGAGTAGAAGCCCCTAATTTCTTATAATGAAATTTCAGGGTTTAGAGCCGCAGGGAAATAATTGATGCAAGGACATCCCATGTAAAATGAGTTACTTTTGTGTTACATAGTGATATAACTAGTTCCTGACCTTGCTTCCCTAACAATGAAGAAGAACTCTGTGATAATCCATGTGACTTACTGTGGGCCAGGTTTTTAAAGTCAATTCAGTATAGACTGATGGGGTGTGATACATCCCTTGCATATGTAGTTTGTGTTCCCAGGCTGGCTGTTTGCCTGGTAAGGGGCTTAGCCTCTTGTGGAACTGGGAATTTGTCCACAGGCTCCTCACTGGAAAACCTGGAAACTGCACCTGACTAGAGGCTATAGCTCTCTCCAGTACCGCAGAATGTGAGATGTTGTGACTACAGAGCCTTTTAGAGATGTATGTTTTCAATTTTTTTTTTCTGAGAATGTTATTCTTTCCCCTCTGTTAGTAAAATGAGGTGGAAATACATAAATGTGGTCTTAAACTTTTTTTTTTTTTTTATAAAAACAGAGGGACATAGCTGGAGTTGATTCTGTTGCAGTACAGCTTCAAAACATCACACTTTCAAGTTTGCCCAGAAGTGCTGAGTCTCATTAGAAATGAGTTGGGGTTTGGCTCACAAGCCTTGTCAGTAATGCATGGTTGAGTATTTTCTATACTTCATAGTTAGATTAGCCAAAGCTGTGTATATTAAAGGAATAATGAGCTCTTCTCCAGCGGGGTATTTATATGAAAACCGTCAAACTATCCTGAAGCATTACACGAGTTAGGAACATTAGTTGGACCAATAAAGAAGGTGGAGCAAGTGACTGAGGCAATGTGCAGTGATCTGGTTTACATGCTCTAGATGGAGTGCAGACATGTAATTTTACATAGTTTTTGTGGTCAGACATGGCTTTGACATTTAGGATGGTAAAACTGGTAATCAACTTTTAAATTGCCATTTTAGGTAGGACTCTGTGTGTTACTGTACAGAAGTGTGCTATGGGGTCTGCATCTGGGAAGTGATTAAATAAATAAAGTACCTGCTTTACTGAATCTTTTATTAAGCAGTGTTTCTGATACAGGTAATTTCTTGCATTTTTTTTTATCTGCAGACCTTGGTAATGCTCATGGTTTTACAAAATTCAGACTTTTCAGTATTTCTAAGAGGAAGCAAAAGGACTCAAAATTAGATTATTTCATTTTTTGGGAAATCAAAGTATTCATTTCAGATTTTTTTTTTTGCTGCCATATGCTGCTGAATCAGTCTGTTTCCATCTTTCTGATGGTGCATTTTGAAACAGGAGTTATATTTCTTTTTAAAAATTTGTTATAGCTTGCTCTTTGATAAGCATATTTAACCACAAATTTCAGCACATTAGATACCATTCTCATGTTAAGAATGAATCATAAAAATCTTCTTAGCATTATTAATATTCAAATGGTAGAAGTATCTCTTTGTCTATATTTTTCGCACTGTTAAAAAGAAATTCAGAAATGTACAACTCAAACAATTAATCCTCACCTGTAGTAACTTCCTGTACTTTTAACCTAATGCTTTAAAAAAATTAACCATAGAATATACAGAAAACGGTTTTAGGGACACTTGACTGTTTCTTGGTATTCCAGACTTACAATTAAACATGTCCTGTAATTCTCTCTCTTTTTTTTTCTTTTTTTTTTTCTTTTTTTTTTTTTTTCTCAAATGAGAAAAAGTGATTTAAAACTTGTGCAAGAGAGTTTCAAGATAAAGTGTGCTTGGCTGCACTGTGGAATATATGAGTTGGGCAATTAGCTGGAAGAAAATATTAATTCGCATTTTCCATTAATTTGTAGACAGACTCATGTCTCCAGAATTTAACATTAGCATTATGAGCTGCAAGTGATGCATGGTGGAAGTTCAAACCATTTGATTGTAGTAGACTTTCAACATTTTTTAAATGATCCTAGGGTAGTTTCATCCCTGTCTCGAAAATAATCAGGCAGACAAGGAATTATTCCCATTTCAACTGTGCAGCAGCTTTGGGGAAGACATGCACTTTCATGGTTAGAGGCACGGGAGAAAAATATTCCCCTTTCAATAAAGTGTTTAATTGTTCTCTTCTTTCAGTTGAGAGGTAATGTATTGTTGGCAGCCCACTATGTCTTTTCTTCTTACGAGATCTGTCGCTTCTGGCTGTGGGTGGATGTGTAGGGTGTGGTGTCTCTGTGAGCTTAGGTTTCTCAGCATTAGCTAAGATAGCCTTTAAATGAAGGAAAGTCATTAGCAGATGTCCTGGACAGCTGCTGAAAACCAACATTTTCTGCCACATGAACAGCTTTAGTGACCCACACCTTCCCTTGTAGGCATTCATTTCAGACTAAGAAATCTTTTCTCCTTTGTAGGAAGATGCCCATTGCCCTGGCACCAGAGCCTCACCATTGTGGTCACAGCTAAAACCCTCACAGAGACAAAGTTAATGACAAGTTCCTGAAAAGTACTTAGTTTCAGCCTTTTTTGAATGCTTTCTCTGCTCTGCATGCCTTATATCTTGGGTGCCCAGGTCCCAGGTAGTGTCCTGTATTTGCCAGTGTTTAGTCTGTGATAAATATATTAGACAGGTACGTTTGCATATGCCAGAAGTTAAGGAAAGTGAGCCCAGCCATAACCCTTCAGGCAAAATTTACCTTGTTTGGAAATGTATTTTGCATGTTTCACTTTTCATTTTGTAGAATTTTCCTTAAAGCTCACCTGGAGCTTTCTCTAAGCAGAAAAGAGCTACTTCCTCTTTCCATTCCTGTGGCAGAGCTCTGAGACTTTTCCACCATCTGCAGAAGCTCGCTGCCCTGGCGTGGTGTTGTCGAGCTTTGTGCATTGGCTACTGACCTTGAAGGAAAACACCAGAAAGCTCTGGGAATGTCTCTAGCAAGAAAGTGGGATGCCCCATTGTAGAGAGTTGTCTTGCTGCTGTGCTTCCAAGTGGATTTTACAGTGCTGTCTCTGTCTTCACAGTTGGACATGGGGATATCTGTGAGCGAGGACTGTTTGCATCCACAATTTCTACACTGCCTGCCAGAGTCTTACCTGGCTGCAGGCGTGGAAGCAAAGGCTGAACATAATACCATGTAACAGGTGGAAAGTCTGAAGTGGGAAATCGTGTCTGTGATTTTAATTCAAGATATTCAGTTCAGTGCTGTCTCTGGGCAGCACAGAAGGCAAACTTTGTCTCTCCTTTAGGTGTTGCTTCAGTCTTCTACTCTTCACAAATGCAGTGTTAACCAACACACAGAGATCCTAGTGTTGTTCTGCAAAGAACCAATAACTGATTTAACCTCCTCTATACTCATAGAGCAAATCAGTGAAATAAAGAATACCACTTCATAATCTTTAGAGATTAAATTAAAGGGAACAAAAATACAGACTCCTAAAGTCTATACCTAAAGGCTATGTGCAGGATCAAACTGCGAAGTGCCTGGCTACTTGGTCCTTGCATGCTCTGTTACTTAAAACATTAAGAATGGTGGTAGAGTATATGAGACATCTCTGGTGGCCTGTAAGCTTGTTTAGAGTAATATATAGCATCTGGGAAGAAAGAATGAAGAATTGAATCATTCCTAAAGAAATTCTGGACCTCAAATAGTGAATGACCTTGTATTTTAGAACACATAGCTTCACTCCCTGGAATCACAGGATCAAATGTCCTGTGAGCATATAATAAAACTTTTTTTTTTTTGCCTCTGAGAGCTCACAGTGCAGATAGCTAAGGCAGACAAAAGAGGCTGAAATCATGAGCACTAGCTGATGGATGGAGAAACTCTAGCACTGGGGGAGTCATTTCTGGTGGGTTTTGTGGCAGCGCAGCATCAGCAGGGTGAAACAGGGCCTGAGCCTGCCCTAGTGTCTGCTGCTCCTGTTGCCAGGCAAACACACAGTTTAGCAGTGGACGTAGGTGAAGTGGCTTTCTAGATTTAGTTACGGAATTTCTTTTACCCAAGTGTTTGCACTGAATTACCCTACATAGACCAGAAGCTGAATTTAGGTGTACATAAAAAAACCCATACCAGATATCTGTAAAGTTTGGGATTTGTGTGTCATGGGTGTTCTCTAGCTGTGCAGGGGAAACCCTACTGAACCAGTTTGGCACACTTAACCTCATTTCTTCTGTGGCTTTCCATGTATAGCTATAGTTGGAGTCTGAAGTTGAGGCTACCAAGAAATATTTCTATAGTGTGATGGTATTTTCTTTTTTTATTCTGAAGAGATGTGAATTTTGGCTGAAGTCACCTTGAAGACAAGCTGCTTCTGGTTTTGAACCTATTTCAATGCTAAAGCTGCAGTGGAGGTCTGTGTCATGAAATCTGAGCTGGTTTTCCTTTCCATGATATTTGGATATAGGAGACATGATGTTCTGATTGTGACCGTTGTGAATCAAGAGGAAATTTAAACAAAAACTTAGGAGCTTTTGAACATTTTTCAGTGACAGTCCTGCTGGTCCACTGCAATCTGTGATTTCAAAGTAGTACTTGATCGTGTGTGCAGTCTGAAAAGGCCTTTTCTGTGCTAAAACTACCTGTAGGACACCCAGTTACAGTGATTATACCAACTGGGGATTCATAATTTTCCTTTTTTTGGTTCCTTCTTCCTTCTCCCCTCCCAAACAAGCACATTGCTATAGCACATCAAAATGCACATCTGGTAAGAGTCTTCCTGTCTCTTCTTCTCTTTGACAATTTGACATGATGATGTGCCATGATGGGTAGCTTGCAGTGCTTCTAGACACCACATCCCAGTGCTGTTGATCTAGCAATACTTATTAGCATGAAAATTTAATTTGAAAATATTTTGAAGTAATGTAGTGGGAGGGAGAGTGGGTTACAGGGCAATGACTTCTTTTTAGTGTTTTGTCTATTCAAGCCATGTGTATTTGTCACAGTGGTTTCTTTCTTAAGCATTTCTGTTTAAAATCAGTGTTGGTTAAAATATGCTTGTCTGCTCAATCCAGCTTTCATATTATCGATGTGAAAAGGCAAGAGAACGCATATAAGGAGCAGTCTGTGTGTTGTAAAGTCTTTGCCTTACACTTATTGCATCCTGTAGAAAGAGGCTGTTTGGCTACAGCCTTGTTTTAATTTCATTTTTTAGTTTTCAGTTACACATTTCTGGAGTCTCCCTGACCACTGCTGTTACCTGATGGCGCCTATATTTCATCAAGTTTAGACAAGCAGTCTACCTGGACTTAGGCCCAGAGGAGCTGCCGTAACTGATGAACATGATCCCCTCTGCCTGGGAATTTAAGACCTATAGAACCATGATTCCCAAGGGAAGTGAAAGAAAACTGTGTTCAGACCTTGCCTCTTGCTTTTTTTATTTTCTTTGTTGTTTTTATGGAGCACTGCCTTGTACTGATGGGTAGCATACTTTACCACAAGTGAAATCTGGTACTGGTTTGCTGATGATTAGGAGAAAAGATTCTTTTTAACCTACCCTGAAAACAGAAGCAGGAAAGGATACAGCACAGACACAGACACGAGTTGCTGTGACATCTCTTCATTACTGCTTACAAATAAAGTGATGACTTACTAAACAAAACAGCAAAAAATGTTGCAGCATTACTGTTAGGGTGTTGGGTGGTTTTTTACTGCATCATCATTTTTGGGCTTCCAAAGTTTACTGGATACAATGGCATATTTTAATTTTGTTCTTGCATGCTACTCTTTGATCTGTTCCATTCCTTTGGAAAAGCTGCATTATATCAAGATTGCGTATTATTTTAGCTGTATAATATTATGGTGGAGTTTTTAATTTAGAAAATGTTTTTAGAAATTTTTTTTGTGATTGCAGAATGAACGTTAGTGTTCAATGTAATTAAATTTAATTGCACTTCCTGTATGTTTTATTTTTAGTTTGCTCTTATATGCCTTTATTTTCATTGGGAGTTGTAGATATTACTTTTTTTTTTTTTTTTAAGCATGGTGTTGGCAGTCAGACACAAGCTCACTTTAAATCAATTAAATAATAAGCTTTAAAATCTTCTAAATGTGGGGAACATGTAGTTTCTGCTTAACAATCAGGAATTGTTTCTTCATGTTGTTTTGGATTATGTGGGCTTGTTATTTCTTTTCTTTATAAGTTTAAATTAAGAAATAACTTTAAATTAAATTAAATTCCCCATTAAGATGGGGAAGAGTAATGAAAGGCTGCTTCTTTCTTCTTATTCTGCTGTTTATACCCAGGTCAACTGGGCAGGCTGGCAGAGCTCTTTTATCTACATACATTTTTACCATTCATTTATCTTCTGCTGCTCGTGTTTGCATAACTAACATATTATACCCTTACTTGTAGAGAGACTTTTCCTTCAATATCTTTAGAAAAAGTTTGTTTTTCTGTTATTGTAGCAGTTTGTCATACTGACCTATATTTAAACGTGAGCTGTTTACCCAGGGAGGAACTACAGTGACTGGAGAACTTGCTTAGCTCTGAGTTTACAAATGTGAAGACTGAACAGATAAGGATTCTCAGATTTATATATTTAAATCTAGTGACTGATCAACATCTGAAATACAGGTGTTATTACTGAAAGTTCATTATTAATTTTCTCTGTGTAAGGGAATATAAAGTCTGTTGTAGCATAGTACAGATATTGTATTGTTCACACCTTCCACATTTCTCATCTGCTCCTGGTTTGATATTCCTGGTATTTCTGATGTTTAAGAAAAATCATATCAGATATTTTTAAACCTCAGAAAGTTAAAATTACAATCATGCAGTATAATCATTAAGATTTGTTTTTCCAGTCACCAACAGGGAAGAGAATTCTCATTCTTGAAGGCAAAATTTCCTTACAAGGTTTTAATAGTTAGAGAACCCCAGAAGAGTGAAGCTATTATCTTGAATTGTAGCAGTGGTGAGAAGCAAGAGGCAAGAGGGTTCTGTTGTCTGACTTGTAGGGATCTCCTGCTATGGAGTCTGTGCAGCAGTTAGAAATAGAGAGAGGGGCATAGGCTTCTCCCAGCACAGATGCTTTTTCAGCTCTCTGCTTGCTGGTGAATCAGTTTGACAATCTATGTTCTGAGTCTCACTTTGGCATCTCATGGGCTTCCAACTTTCTGGGCTTGGTAACCCTGGTGGGAGCTAGCAGTCCTTGGGAACTTACCAGCTTTGGGAAAGGAAGGGTCTCCAGCTGGACTGGCACTCTGTCGCTGCCTGGCAGTAAAACAAGTTCTTCTATAGCTGTGTGGCTGAGGAGAAGGTATGATCTCAGCACAGAGTGGGGCTCAGGTCCTCCACTGCACTAGGAGCCAGGAGCTAGGGATGTTTGGGGCTGGTAGTGTGCATGGCTTTGGATGAGTCATTGAACTTCTGTGTCTTTCTCCACATACAATGCAGATATCTATCTACCTTGCAGGTGCATTGGTTGAAATTAATGGGTTGTTTGTAAAGCACTTTGAAGATGAAAAGCTCTATAAAACTGCTAAGTATTATTACGTATGGGCTCTTGAGTGGGTAATGGCTGTTTGCCTGCAATATTTAAAGCAATTTATAACACACTAAGTATGAAGGCGTTGTATGAAGTCAAGTTCTAGTTTCCATTTAAGAAAAGTTACATTTTGTGTTCACCAGTTCAGGTCACACCACTGACCTTTGGTGTTATCTAGGGTGAAAACAGACTCTAGAAGATTTTTTAAAAGGAACTGTTTCAAAACATTAAAATTGTGTTGTTTTATAATAAGGGTTTCTTCTCAGTCGGTCATTCTTTACCCTCTTTATATGACTTGTGTTTTGATTGCCAAATTCCCATGTTATTTACCTTTTTTTTGTGTTGCCAACTCTTTCTTCTGACACTTAACACTTTTGTCTGCACTACTGTAACATTTCTCCCCCTGACCCTTACATCTGTCTGTGCAGTTGCCCCATCAAAGCTTATGTTCCTCTGCTCAGTGGCTCTTGGCACACAGTTTTCCCTATCCCTTTGTCTACCCATTGCTCACTTTGGGGCTTCCACAGCACTCCACCCTGAGAAGTCTCCTGCCCCAGGTGCTCATTGCCAGCCAGTGCTGCACAGCATGGTGCTCTTCTTCAGGGTCCTTCTCCAGAAGTGTCTCAGTGAACTGCCTGGCAGGCAGAAACTGCCCAACAACAAAGGGCAAAGCTGCCCTGTGCTTGAGAGCAGGTTCCCTGACTGTGACCTGTTGGTTCACTCTTCTTCAGCCTTTTTGAGCATTGGTTTGTGTAAGCATCCTCCAGTGGCCATGTGACTCCCATGTAGGAAGCTGAAACAAACTGATAATGGACTTGCTTTCTAAATAAAAGTCTTGCTATCAAATTCCCAGGTTTTGTCGAGTGACACATTGAAAACAACTCCATATTGTTTGTTATGTATCAGAACCATGTAGTCTGTCCAGCTTGGATAATTAAATACTCACTTTAGCCCCAGTCTTGGTTTGCTGCATTGTGTTAGACATGTGACAGAAACAAATGCCCCATCTTTAACAGATTCACAGGCATGTATAATTACTTAACTGCAGTCGCCTACACTTATAGGATGTGTTATGTAACCAGAGTAGTGCATCTTTTAGTTGCAGGAGTAAAATGTAAGAGAGTATGCATGAAAATTTGCATACCACAGGGTAAGGTTCTGTAGTTTATTGGATGCAATTCAGGCAGGAAAATATAGTATATGGCTATGTTTAGTATTATAAGAAGTGTCAGAATTCTTTATTTTGTCATAGTTATTATGTTATATTGCTATGTTTCTAAAATTATCTCGGAGAATTGATTGGTAAATGTTACCAACAGAACTGTTCGTTGGCAAAGGGCTTTATCTGCATGATAACTGGCTGTTCCTTGGAAGACAAGGGAAGTTTGATTTTTTAAATTTTTTTTTTAATTCCCTCAAGGTACTTCATATTGAAAACATTATTTATTTGAGTGAAAAAACATTGGAAATGTTTTATGACATAGAAACACAGTATGGAAAGTTTGTTCATTGTCCTTTTAGAGATCGTGTCTTTTACAAATCAATAATGTCTTTCCCTTCGTAATTTCTGAAGAAAAAGGAGAATGTTAAAAACCAAGTGTTCAACAAGATGCCCTGCTGCATGGAAGCCTTAGAAGGGAGAATAAAGGGCTCTTCAGAGCTCCTTGGAGGTCTTTTGGCAGACATACTCTCTAGCTTGCAGCCTGAGAAAACTGCCATGGGTGTTTTCGAAAGTCACACTGTTCTCTTTTGAGTTCAGATTATAAATAACCAGGCACTCTAACCAGCTCTATAAAGTCTTCAGCTTTCACATTTTAAACATGTTTATGTTCAGATATTCATTGTTAAAACTTGTTTAAAGCTATGTTTTGTTTTAGATCAAGCTCATTTTGAACCATGAAGAACTATTGCAGTAATGAACACAATCTGAATTTATACGTTAATACTTACAACATATCAGATATTCTCTGTAGAAATTTGTACACTTCTCAGATGATCTGTTTCATGCTTCCTTGTACATAAATTTAAATTACGTCCTGCCTTGTGTATTTTTTTTAAAAGAAAGTCAACAGATGGGGCATAACATTTAAAGAAAACAGCAAGTTTGTTCCTCATATAAATTCCAGCTGTTCAGTCTCAGATTTACTGATAGACACAGGTGAAGATGGAGTTGGGTAGAAGCAACAGTGAACTCCTAGCTTCCCCTCATGTGAAATGGAGATGCTTTATGTAAGAAATGGTGCAGTCATTGCAGGTCTGCTGTATTCTGCTTGACATCTCAGCTCTTGAGTGTGCTTGTAAACTCATCTAGAGCTGTTGAGCTGAGGTCCTGTTCCGCTGGACCAGGATAGGTATCTCACAAAGACATGCTGGGTTGACAGTGAGAGGAGCTGTTGCCCGTAGTCATTTGTGCAGATCTGAGCATCGAATCACACTTGTGCCTCGTGGATGAAATGGTAGGTGATGACAAGACTTAATGTCATTGTCATGTCCTTTTTGAACTAACATCTGTGAGGTGACTAGGCAGGTGTGATCTCTCTAAGCTGTTTCTGGTTGTTCTGCACTGATTATTATTAATGTAATTCCTGTGAGTCATGGTAGAAATGGGTGTTCTTTAAAAAAGTAAATACGCTAGTGGATCTCGACTGGGTTTATAAAGATTTATTCATGCTCTAACACACCCTGCTTAATCAGCAGAAGGTATCTCATGAGAATAGTTCTCTTCTGGGAAGCTCAAATCTGTTGCTCAAAAAGATCGAGTTGTACCAATAAGAATCATTCTGCTGGTAGAACTGTCCCAGCAGTTTTCTGAGTAGTACCATTATGTTGTCTAAATTGAGTTGTAGGGTACTCTCCTTAACGAATACGTTTTCTGGCAAGAATGTAGTTGCAGAGCAAACCAAAGACTGCAGAAGTGGATGTTTCTAAAATCTCCTTGATGAAGACAGTCTTGGTTTTGTTCATTTGGAGGCTGTTTCATCCAAATAACTTTTCTATAAAAGCTGCTTCACAAAATCAGGTATAGAATGAGGTAGCTGATGGAAAGACTTTGGCAGAGCTTGCTGCAACAGTACCCCAGCTGTGGAAACCAGATGGGTGTTGCAAACAGGTTGGTGGGGTGTTGGCAGCTGAAAATTCAACCAGATGAAGATAATCTGCTGGGGTGTCTGGGGAAAAGCAGCAGTTCTCTCCTGTCTTCTCTGGTGTGACAGGCAGTGACAATGGACTACCAATCACTGCAGGATGAGCAGGCATGGCCCAGGAATGGGCATAAGGCTTCCAGTGACTGTGCCATTGCCAGGGAACAGCCACGGCAGAATCAACTTTACTGTAGCTCTTTGCCTACTGAATGCAGATCAGGAGCCTTGACATGTATGAAGCTGTGGCCTGGGCTGTAAGACTCAAATTCACGGTCACGTCACTTTCCAATAGGCCATGTGTGTAGATTGAGATAGACTTTGCATTTTCGATGTGAAGAAAACATGCAGCAAGATTCTGAGTGTGTAATTGACTGAATCTAGAAGTTCTGAGTTGAGTTTACAAATTAGCAATTGATTAAATGCAGGTCCCTGTAGAGAATTTCATAGGTTGCTGCCCAGTTTTGCAGACAAGGTGGCTAAACATTTTCAGGAGAATTGCCTGTCGTATTTTGCTGGCAAGTTAGATTATTGTGATCTTGTGGAAAGCAAAACATTTGTTTCTTCTTACAGATTTACTGTCTGTGCAGAAAAGACCGTGTAAACCTTTTTCTGTCTAGAAAAAGGAGTTTGAGACCTAAATTCTTGCAAAGACTCTTTGCTTACTCTGTCCAACTTAGAAAATCAGACAGTAGAAAAGTCTAATAAACCATAAAAAGTGAGTGAATAAGCTGATGAAAATAGTTCAGAAATGAGGCATTTTCTTCTTTTTTTAGCTTAATAATATATTCTTTGAATAAATGAGTCTGAATGTTTGGTACACAATCATTCTGTTACTTTCTGCCTGTTTTATACTTATGTTCTTCTCCTTTAGCATTTATTAGAACAGCTTCCCTTTCTACAGAAGGGCTATGCTTTTATAAATTGCCATTTTATTTGCAATATGCCATATATGAAGTGGGCCGTAGATGGTAGTTACATGGCTTGAGAATAGAACCCTTAATTTTGATGTGTTTTATAAACAATTGGCGATAAATGGCCTCATCCTGTGTCCTTTGACTTTAGTGGGAGCTCTGACAAGTGTGTTGACTCCAGAAGAAGCTGGCTGCCAGCGCGGCAGAGCGGGCAGCGCGCCTTTGCTTTCAGCACAGTTGTGTGTCCCCGTGCCAAGAATGAATTTTGCCGATTCAGATTTGCTCAGTTTGTCAACACACTGCTCCCATTGAACTCCGCAGGACGGGAATGATTCTTGGCACGGGGCCGCGGGCAGCCCAGGGAGCGGGGCCGGCAGCGGCGGGAGCTGTGACTGGCGAGGGGAGCAGCGCCCAGCCTTGGATTCCCAATTCCCGAGGCTCCGTCTCCTGGAGCATGTGTGTGCTGTTGTTGGAGTGGTGGGAAGAGTCACTGATAAAAAGAGATTTCCTAGGTTAGTTTTCAAGGCTATTTTTGTGTGTGTGTGGCTGTCTGGATGATTAATGTGAATAGGAAAACACTGTTGACCCATTTAAATCATGTTAGACAACTTCCATTGCTCATCTACATAATGAAATACACACTAAACATTACAACCTAAGTATAAGAGCCAGTGAACTACAAAAATAATATTTTACTCATTTAGATTATGAAGTAAAATATAGGACATTAGTACTAATGATAGTATTAAATTTTAAGCCATGCAAATTGCAATTGTCAGTGAAAAAGAACTATAAGTTGAAAAGGCTATTAGCATTTCAGCTTTAACAGTTGAGTAATTTCTTTTTTCTGCTAGTGTGCAGCTTAAAAAGTCTATATGCAAAACATTTAATAGTAAGTGCAGAAGTGTTTGCTTCATATTGTTACTTAATTTCAGTCATTAAAGAAATGTTAGAAATTAATTTGCAATATTAAAATATATTAACATTTTATATTACTGAGAGTAAATTGCAATTTTTACTTGGGTAAAATCAAATATAAAAGGCAAATCATTAGTAACCAACGGATGAAGTAATTTTAAGCATTCATTTAAGTACCGAAGCAAAAACTGAAGCCTTACAAAATATGGATTTTGTCAAATAGAAACAGGATTGTCAGCATTTTAAACTAAATACAAAATTTGAAGTGCTGAATTTAGGCTGACGGGTTTCTATGGTTACCTACCTTTCCAATACTTTGGTGAGATGTGTAAATAGGCCTGTGAGTCACTAGTAATTATTTGGGTTTTGTTTGTTATAGTTGTAATTCTGTGTTCAGTTTGAATCTAATACAGTTCATACCACATACTTTGGTTTATGTATATTTTAGTGTGTATGATTGACAGTGATTGAGCATTTCTTATGGAGTGCTTGGTTTTTTTGTCATAAGTGATGTATGTTGGTACTTCTGAAAATGTAAACAACTTCTTCCTGTATCACTGTTTGATAAACAGGGATTTTTATGCTAAAAAGAGGTCTTTGTAAATGTTAAGCAAGAAGAGAAGTGAAAGGTGTTTAAAAAAACATTTAAAACATCTCCCAAACATTATACTATACTCTTCCAAATTTGATCCATAATTCAATCATTATAATTCACTCAGTGACCCAAATGTCACATATTTATGAATAAGCTTCCAAGTTACGCATTAATAGCACATAGTAATGACTGACAGGTTTAAAAATAAATATTTTAATCAGGATGTTACAAGTTCTCTGCAGCAAGCTCTTGATTAGAACATCTTCTTGTGCAGAGCATTTTCTTGAAATAAAAATGAGAGCTTATTTCTACCACCACCACAGCAGTTTAGCAGAAAAAGCTATAAACTCCTAGACCTCTCTGCTCATATATTTTGAAATCTGGATTATAGGATGTAATTCCCCAATCTTAGACTCGTCACTCTGGCAAAGTGACTTTTCTCAGTAAAGGATTACTGTCCTAGCATAACTTGTGTTTCCATGTGAAAACAGGACAATACAAATAATTAACAACTTTAACCACAAGGCAGGAAATACTACTAGCTGTCAATTTTACCGAATGAGTAGTAATGTAATCTTATTTTATTAAAGTTTTCATCCCAAAGTTGCTGGCTATGTGCACTTTTTCCCCTTAATTTTGAGATAAAATTGACCTGTGATTCAGAAATCATCTTGTGTCCTTAGAGATTTGGCTGCAGGTGTATGGAAAACACTTATTGCAAGAAAAAGGCTGACTGCCTATTCTCTTCCCATGTGTCAAGCTACACAAAACATCTCGATACAATGTTCAAGAGCATTCCTACATTTCCTACGCAAAGATTACTCTTATTTCAGCATTGTTGCTTGCCAACTGAAAGGGTGGGAAATTGATTTTATGGTGATCCAGAGGTGTTTTTTTTTCTATTTCAGGTAGAAATTTAAGAGATTAAAGCAGGATTTATTTTTAACATTTCGTATTGTGTCAGGCATGTATATAGGATATAAACATGCCAGTTGAAAAACAGTTGTTCACAGAGCACCTGGAAAGATTTTAACCCGGTAGGGTTCGATGTGTGTTAGAGCTGTGGGTGGGTGCATATAAACAACAAGATTTGGTATTGTGCTCCGTGTAAGGACTATTTGAATAGCTTCTTATTTTAATCTGAAACAACTGCTATTTTTTAAACTAACTTGTTCCGATAGTTGTTGCTTCCCTACAAAATCCAAATCATTAATACCATAACCAATCTTTCAAGCAAAAGTAATTTCTCTGATCTTTTAAAAAATCTAAAGATAGATAGAAAGTGGTTGGTAAATGTATTTAAATATGGAAGCCTGAACAGATATGTTTCTCATTTTAATTTATTCATTTTATGATAAATTAATTTACTCAATAAAGGAATGCAGTAACATAAGAGGAATGTTTCTCCTGCTAGTCAGAGAGGTTGAAACTTGCCAGATGCTGTGATCTGGAGCCTCAATTCCCTTGATAGTAACTGTGATTGAAACCCTTAATATTGCTTTGTCCAGCTTTTGTACTGGACTTATCTCATTTTGCAGTGATACTGCTTTAGACAACACTGTCTTTTTATTTTCTTCTTGTGTTTTTCTGTCAGAGAGAGAAAATGTAGTAGAAATAACACTGGGGTGGAAGGCTCTGTTGGAGGACTGCAATGCCGTGTTCCCATGTTTGATCCCATGTTCTGTAAGAGGCAATTCATTTCCTTTAGTATATTAATGAATATCACTCAGCTATAGTTAGATTGTACTCTTTGTTTTTTAAATCCTATAATAAAAGGGGGAAGTATTGTTTAATGATACCAGAGTTTTAGTCAGTCGGTTAATTTATTTCTTATACTGCTTTGGTGTGACTCCGTGTGTGTGTATATATACAGAACTGCTCAACTGGTCAAAGGAGATTTTAAGGATATAATACTAATTTTTTCTTCTTGATAGTTAAAGTTACACTGTCAGTTGCTGCTGATAAAAGGTGGCATCGAGCCAGCTTCCTGAAGGAGCTATGGGGAGGGTCATGGCTTGTCATGACCTGGGCACTGGTACTTGAATGTTGTTATTATTGGGATGAAGTACCCTTAGGCTGTCATCCTTCCTGTAAATAGAAGGGGTTCTGATTCTCTGTGGTTTCCCAGTTTACCAACTTGCAGAACAGCTATTTTGTTGGCCCTAAGTTTGACTGAATAATGAATTAGAAGCACAGCACTATTCCAGAAGGCACTGATTCATCATTTTAGTCTGTTAGTCTAAACTAAATCATAGGAAGTAAAGCCAAACAAGAATTTGTTTCCATATAGCTTATAAATTTACAAACTCATTTGTGCTGGCATATAGCCAACGAATTGCCCAGTTCCACTCTGCATGAAGTAAGGGCGGAATTGTAATTAGCAAGGAGTGTAACTGAGGGCCAAAAGTGACTTTTTTCAGTGACATGGAGGAGTCACAGTGATGCTGGCAGAGGAGCTGACTCTTCTCCCTTGGAGTCAGTCTCCGTTCCACCATTGCTTTGCTTCATTGCCTCTTAGGAGAGTAACAAGAACAGTTCTGTTAATGCCTCTATTAACTAAACAAATTCTGTCGTTAATTTCCAGAAAAATTAAATAAAACAATCCCAATTAGAATATAATGTTTGCAAGATACTGGCCTGTGTTTTGGTTTATCAGGGTAGGGTCATAAGCATGCTGTTGTTGAAGTTTTCACCAATGTGTTGCTCTCGTAACTGAAGTCACATCTATCCTGATGAATATTTCATTTCCCCAATCATGCTATTAAAAACAGAGTGTTTTTACCCTTTCATTTCTGCTCTCTCTTTTCCAGTACCATCATGACAGCTGTGGCCGCGTCCTGTTTGCAAATTGCTGCTAGTCACATTTTCAGTAGTCCTTATGGGTTTTGCTTTCCCCTAATACATCCAATTAGGAGGAAATATTTCTCACAAGCACGGACTTGCTCTTCTCCTTGTAATGACATAGTTCTGCAATCCAGGAAACAGTGCTGCATGGTGTCCATGTCCACGATTTCCTGATGTGGGAAAAACGTGTGGAAAGCATCTGGAGAGGAGGAGACCCCCTTTACCAGCTTGTTTCCTGTAAGCGAAATTGGAAGACCTTGTCTGTGCAAATAGATTTCAAAATAGAGTCTGCCCTTTGACTGTCTCCATAATTACACAGCGCTCTCTGTATTTTATTTGGCTGCCAGAGCAGTTAACCCCTGGAAGTAAGGGGCTGATGATGGCGTGACCAGCACGGGTATGCAGACATGACCATGTGAATACACTCTTGTTTGGAGAAGCCTGTCATTAAGACCTTCTTACAATATACTTTTACCAAATTTGAGAATTATCATGTGTTGGATTATGTTGATTAAGATACATTATATCCGTAAGGTACAGAAAATGTGGAGATATTAGTTGCAAAAAAGGGGAAAAAAAGAGAAACAACAAAAAAAGTTCTTTCGGGGCTTTGATGTAATCAACATCTGTCAACAGAATGAATTTGCTTTTGTTTAATTTCAAGGGCTCTTGTCTTTCTACTTTGCCCAATCAGTTTCAACTTCTGCCTCAGGCATTTCCCTATGTTGTTCTTGGAGGTTTTTTCCTTTTTTTTTCCCCTTTTTCTTTTTTTTTTAGCAAATGTGCAGGTTATTGCATGTGAAATGTGAGCTGCTCTTCTGCTACACAGGTTACACAGAGCTGGAAAGGAACTTTAATCTTTCCCATCCTATTTTTGAAGCTTGGACATACCTTTGCAACAGGGGGGTTACACAGTCAGTGTTTTATTAGACAGTTAGAGTTACAATTACTAGTAAAGGTCTTTCAAACCACAGCCATTATTTTGGACTGAAAAATGGGAACATTTAGTAATTAGCAGTAAGAAGCTGTGTATTCTCACCTAGTTGCATTAGCTGGATTCCACATATTGTTACCATTAGTGATTTTTAATAGCTCATTTTAAACTTTAATCCTCAGAAGTTTCAGCAAAATTAGTATTTGCACAAGAACCTACATTATGCTCGAGTATTAAAATTACCCAACAAGCCAAATAAAAGATCTCTAGTATTTTACCTCCAAATGAGTATATATTAGGAAAATCCCTACAGTCATTCTTCTTTCAGTTTAGAAAGAAAGATTAAATCACATATTTTGAACAGAGTTGTCAGAACAATGCTTTTGATGTTGTTAACTTTATCAAGAGCAAGGTGATTTTATTTCCTAAATAGTTTTGGATGTTATTTCTTGAAATCCTAGATAATTTTGGTACTCTGCTTCTGTTGATACTACAACTAAACTATTTTAAAATGTGTTAAGTTAGTTCTTGTCTCTTTTAAGATGCACCTTTGTAATATTTTTTTGTAGCTCAGAACTGTCATGAAGTTTATCCATTGGTAATATTTTTGTTAATTGCTTGGAAAATTGAAATCTTTCATGAATAAATACCAAAAAGATGGTTGCTAACAATCACATTTGATGAATCATGCAAATGAGCAGTTTTTTGTCCAGCCACCCCACACTTCATTCATTGGAAACATGGCTTGATAAATTGCTGTAACTGTTAAACAAGAAGCATTAGAAAAGGGCTTATGTGAGAGTTCATTTTCAACATCTCCCGTTAAAAATACTTCTTGACCAGAGGAAAATCACATTTAAATTACTAAAATCAACTTAATTAAGGGTCATTAATAGAGATACACATAAAAAACTCTCCACTCTAGGAGTGAAATGGGAGCATTTCATTATATAGTGTAACATGCATGAACAGATAACAATTAAAATAGCCCTAGAGTAAAAGGCTAATAAATATAGGGCACACTGTGCTGCAAAATCAGTCACTTAAAAATGCTCCCACCCATCATAATTCTTGAATGCCATATTCAGCCCCTCTGACTGGCTCGTTTAAAAGGAAAAGAAATGTAATTTCCACACGAGATAGATTCATCTGGTCATTCAGAAGAGCCCACAGTGCGTATTTGTATTATTAATGCGGGTGGAGGTCTGGAAGGTGTGCTGAGGAATCCAGCGGCTCCAGCAGGCACAGGGATTGCACAGTGGGATTCACTGGGTGGCTCAGCAGAGCAGTTGTCAGTAATGTGCTGTGCTCCAAGCATCCAGGCTGCTGATGGGATTCGGTAACTGTGCTGATAATTCCCCTTAGTGCAGCTGAGAGTAAATGTTCTATTGCTCGTGGCAGGTGACGTAGCCTTGCTGTTAGGGTACAGAATAAACACATAAAGGGCAAACTTTGTATCCTAGCTGTGCTGGTCTGTCACCACCCTACCCAGCTTTACACGGCACGCTCTCAGGTAGCTGCAGTTTCTGCTGGAAGATGCATGAATGCCATGTTTATGAACTATCTTACAGTAATTAGTGTACACCGAAAGCTTAACAAAAGGATGTGCTTGAGCACCAGTGTTGCAGAAGTAAATAAAGGCACTGAGAAAAGCTTTGATGGGTGTAAGGGGTGGGGAGGAGGGAATCTCTGAGCCAGACTTGGAGAATACAGACAGTTGTTCCTGTCTCAGGTGATTGATGATGTTGCTATATCGAATTAGCTGGGAATATGGGAGCTTGAAAAATAAAAGGAGCTGTGGAGGCATTAGAAGGCCTTCTGAAGGAAGGAAGTGTGTGGATGGAGTCCAGATTTTCATTATAGACCAGTAACTTCATTGTATTTTACTGCCATTTTATTTAATTTTATTTTTACTTTGTAGGAGAATGTTCTCGACTATCATTTTTTATATTTCAAATAAAGGTTTAGTTGTCCTGTGTTTATAATTCTTGTGATATAATTTAGGAATTGTATTTTAGAATGGTGATACTTATTTGCTTGTCTCATTTCGTCTGTTCAAGTAGTAGATATTTTTGTATGCATCTGGTTTATAATGAGTAGTTAGTAGAATAACAACAGGCTACAGTACCTTATTATCTTGTTATTTTGTGACAACACTTGCAGTGTATCTTTGAGAGAATAGAGGTAAAAAATTTATTCCAAATTAAAAGGTATCCCTTCTGAATGTGAGCTAGTCGATAGACATGTACCCATGAACATGATTTAATGTATTTAAGAGTGTGTATTTGGGGGAGCACATTGGGAATAATTGACAAGCACACTTGTACCTTTTCTTCCCCAATGAAATTGTGACACAGTAGACAAGGTGCCCAGGAAGCATTCTGGGCATCAAGGAGAGCATTTAAAATGCATTTTCACATATTGATGTCTGTATGGACTTGAGCTAACCACATCAGTGCGTGTGGGATTTCAATATATTTGTAGTACCTTTAGCTGTGCTAAGAGCAAGGTGCTTCAACTGCACTTTGTAAAAGAGGCAACTTTACTTACACTGCCAGAGTGATTGCTACTTCTGATGGCCCAGGAGTTGCTGCCTCAGCAGATTCTGTGCTTCCAAATTCCAGAAATGTATACAAACCAGACAGAGAGTTTGTAGGATGCTTTGGGTTCTTTGGACGTGCTTACAGTTGCAGTTTAGGTGACCCTTTATTTTTTTCATATGTTTGAATGTTTTTTTGTTAATTGGACAATGATTTTTTTTTTTCTCGTGAAGGAGACTCTAGGAAAGTGGATTATAAGTCTGCTGTTTAAATTCTAGTTAATAAGCTGCCAAATCAATCCAGCCCACTGTTAACTGGGCAGCTCCAGTTAACTTGGAGACACTTTCTTCCCTTTTGAAGCAGGCGGCTTCCCTTGGGTACTTAAGTTATACTGAGAGCTTGAGGTGAACCTCACCCTTCAGCTCTGTTTTGTTATTTATCAACAAGTAAAACAAACAAATAGCAACAAAAAAACCAAAACAAAACGAAAAACCAAACCGAAACAAACAAGCAAAAAACCCAAACAAAACAAATGAACAAAAAAACCCCAACAACAGAAAAAACACCAGTAAAAATTTGCTTGAATAAAAGTTTCTACACCTAGGTTTTAGCTTTTCAGCCATTAGTGCCTAAGTGTAACCCTGAGCAGTGCAGTGAGACAGTCAGGAACATTTCTAATGCAATCCTGATGCAACTATTTCATTCAATCTGAGTTTGGGGCTCCAAAACAGTGCATAATTCGAATTTTCTGTATTTCATGGAATACTGTAAAACGGCTGTCTTTGAAAGATTGCACATTTGGAAGGATAATTTCTACATCTGAACATGATAAATGCATCCAAAGGAAAGGCAGGAAGATACAATACAATAAAAATAGGCAAAATATGAAAGAAACTCTTCTGGAAATAAACATTTTTACATAGTTACAAAATATGCAGCAGATTAATTTCTTGATTTCTGTGATATAAAAATGTTCAGTTACTTCTGTTTAAACAAAACCTTTTTACTGAAGAATAATTATTCATCTGGATTACTTCCCACAAGATTGCTCTTTTATTTGTATACATAATGACATTTTTCAGAAGCAGATCAACTATTATGTTAAACTTGTGTTTCAGAAAACCCTGTGTTTATATTGTAGAACATTGGAGTAGTGGAAATACACACTGTGTGTAATTGTAATGTAATTAGGCAGTGTCGATAATCCTTTTGAATTTCCTGAGTTTGATGCTAGCGTTGTCTTTTGTGGTGCATTATTTTGGTTTTGATGTCTCTGAGAGCCTTTGGGCCTCAACTGCCCTTTCTTTTTCCTTTTTTCCTTTTTTCCTTTTTTCTTTTTTTCTTTTTTTCTTTTTTCCTTTTTTCCTTTTTTGCGGGGGCAAAACATGTCATTGCCCAACAACTAAGTTTGAGCCATGGAACTTTCATCCCGAATTCTCCTGCGAATTAAATAGAAATCTGATTCAAATATTCCAAATAAATTTCAAATTTTAATCCCTTCAATTACTTCTGGCCAAGATTAAAAATTATCTCCTGAAGTTTCTTCCGTTGCCCCCGAACAATATGAACTGTTCTTTCTGTCTTGAGCAATAAGACAACAAGAGCAACATTACCTTTGTTTTGCTCAAATCTGTAACCAATTCTACAAAAATACAACTGGAAATATTGTATGAAATAACATTGTCTTCTTTTGTTGTCTTCTCTTTTCTTGCTATTGTGCCTTATTAATTGCTTTGCCAAGCCTTGAACAATGCAGCCCTGCAAATTGCTCCAAGCAGAGGCCAGTTAGAGCATCTCTCCTGTCTGTAAATGGTGTGGAATTTACCCACACTGCTTTTTAATGCATCAAACCAAAACAGATTTGGTATTTTGTAAAGCTTCAAAGTATTGTTTGGGAAGTTTTTTTGTTCTCATTTCTTCTTGTTCTTTCTGCTCTTTCTTAAACAGTACAAGATTTGAATTACCCTCAGCAACTACATGAGTTCTGTGCTTTGTTTTACATGATGTCCTTCTTTTTGCATACTTTCCATTTTGTAATGTGGAAATAGAAAAAAATGTTAATAATTTTTAATTTATCTGTTAACAGGTTCTGTGACTGGCTGCCACATAATCTTTTCTTTGTGCAGTCGTAACTACCTGCGCAGGCACTCAAGCAATCATCAGCAAAGATGCTTCTTCTTTCAGGGACAAAGAAATGCTGCTTATAGTATAGTTTGGCCAGCCATGGTTTCTCCAGCTCACCAAGTTCCTAAGGTACTGCAATTTCTGTTACCTAATCTGTTCTTCAGCCAGTGTAGAGTTTGATTGCAGTCAGGATCAAGTGTATTTGTTGTCCAACAGCTGGGGGTTGAATCACTGTCCTGTTGCTTGGTCTGTTATTTGAAATAGGAGAGCTGATGTTCAGCTGTCTACCATGTTAAACACAGTGATGTATTTAGTTATGAGGCAGTTCAAACCTGGGGCTTGTTCAGTTATAGCAGCATAAATGTGAGTATTATAATCATCTGTCAACAATTCTGGGTCCAGATTCTTGTTTGGAGCGATTGTAGACAGTCTTACCAGAAGTCAGTAGGAATCATTCATGATCATCTGAGTCCCATTCTGTATAAATCTTGAGCAAGCTAATTACAAAAATGCTTATATTTTGATGATGGTTTTGTTATTGGGTTATGTCAGAAAGAGAACATACAATACCTGCTGGTAGCTGTCCCACAACCCCACTACATGTTTTAAACTTGTCTTTTTTGTGCCTGAGTGTTCTTTTTCCTTGCAACATATATTTTTGTTTTTATTTACTTTAGAGCCAAAAGGGATTCTTTGATGCAAATGCAAATTTGACATGTGCTCCGCTTCTGGTTTCCTTTTTTTGCTTTTCTTTTTTTTCCCCTTGTTTAATTACAGCATACAGATTAACTGTTTAGAATCTTTCCTTTAGCCAAAGGAAACCAAAGTACCCTTTCTAAACAGTGCTTCACAGGATATATATTAGTACTTTTTACAATTTTGTTTTTCATTTTATTTCTTATGCCAAATATAGGGCATTTCCATGGGCCAGATATACTAAAAAGTTGTTAGATAGGAAAGCAAATAAGAATGATGGAAGTAAGGCTTTTAGCCTGTGTGCAGGGAGAACATAGGGTTACATGATCTATATATATTTTCAAAAGCTTAAAAATCACAGAATTTAAAAACTGTATTTTCTGTATTTAGATTTTTTTTTAGGATAAAGAGGAAGAAATATATTGTCGTAATGAAAAGTTGTCTTCCCAGATGAGAGTTCTCAGACATGTAAAAACCAGTCCATGTATGTGAACTCTGAAAACTTGAGGGCAAAGTTATTACTTTTATTCAGAATATGCCAGAAATCACATTGAAGTAACAGTGTTTTTAAAGATGGTGTGAAACTGTCCACCTAGACATTTCTATGTATGCTGCTTTGGGCTTCTCCCTTCACAGTTCAGAGGTCAGTAGGATCATGTCTCAGTTAATAGGTAAGTGCCCTCCAAGGGGAAAGCAAGGGTGATGCTGTGTATGGAGTTGCTAATCCAGCAAATGGCGTTGTTTTGGGGTTGTTTTTTTTTTTTTAACTAAGGTCCAAACTGCTGCAATAGGATGTTGTTAAGGTTGATATGGCATTCATTTTAAAGAAATGGGAATCTGAAATCCTGTTGACATAAGTTTGCTGAAGATAGTTTCACAGTTTTTATTGGATTAAACATAAAATATCTGTAACAATAACAGTAGTCTTCCTGTTTAAAGTCTGAAAAGAGTTCATTAGTTGCCCGACTCTTTGTTACTCCAACACCCTGTTGTTGTATGGTTTTTTTGTGGACAGCCAAAATGCCTATTTTGTTTTCTGCCTGCCAGCTTGACTCTGTATTTTGTGAAGTCAGTGCAAAACTCACCCTGTGACCAGCATGGCAGAAAATCAGCCTGGCTGTCATGGGCAAAGGGATTCTTCCACAGCCAGTGAAACAACCCAGGACCCTCTGAGAGAACATACATTTCCAACTCTGTGCAAGACGTTACTGTTCTTGTTAGCTTTCATGTTTATAAATGTTATTAAATTGTAGTGGATTGTTGTTAAAAAATCAGATATTAAATTTCACCTCATACAAGGGCTGAGAAGTTCTTGTGTGGAAAAAATGAGGTTTACTATACTACCCTTGGCATAGCAAATTGGGATACCTTTGTGCTATGTTGTAGATGGAGAAATTTGGGCACAGCATATGAACTGGATTAATATGTAAAAGCCTCTTAGTGAAAATAAGTTAAATCCTAAAGTTCTTAGTCGAAAAGCAATCTCATTAATTTCTCAGTAGGAGTTTTGTTTGAATGAGAAACGCAGGATTTGATCAGGTTGAATTTTGAGGCTAGTTCTGTATGTTTTTCCCATCACTTCCAGTGTTTAGATGCCTTTTGTAGAAAATCTCCCTCTTTGCAAAGGAAAATGAAGAGTTTTTAAGTCTTTCTGCCAGTTTCCTAACTTGAGACTGTCTGTGCTGGAAGTCAGCTGCAGTATCTGGGGTTTCAGCACTGGAAGGCTAACAGACTGTGTAAGTCAGCAGTAACAGGCAATGTTAAGTTCAAAAGGGCAGTGGAAGAAATACTGAGGCAGCCTTGAGGGTTTGCCCTGATGGCTTAGGAAGGTCGATACTACGACAGAAAGGGCAAGCTGCCATGAAGCAGGAGGCAGTATCTGAGAAAATGATCCCATTGTCATGCTCAGTTTTCTGATCTTCATTTTCAATCCTTTTTCTCCAAGCACATAAAGAAGCCAGACTATGTGACGACAGGCGTTGTACCAGACTGGGGAGACGACATAGAAATTAAGAATGAAGATCAGATTCAAGGGCTTCGTCAAGCTTGTCAGTTGGCCCGTCATGTCCTGCTTCTGGCTGGAAAGGGCTTAAAGGTAACAATTACAGAAGTCCCATAACAGCTTGGGTGTCTTTGATGCTTTCACTTATCTGTGTTTTGTTCTTGCTTTTTTTTCTTTTAACTTTCTTATTTTGTGCATCCAACTTTAAGTTTGATCCTGAAAAATAAGGATTTGTTAACTTTTGATTCAGTTCATGATCCGCCTGTTTCATTATTTCTGTACTTTGGACCTACGTAGTGCATAATTACTGGCTCAGGTGTAATATCTCTGTTTGTAATCTCCCTCTCTTTGGTTTGTGTCAAATCATGTGAGTTTCTCCTAAGGCACATGCTACATTTTTTCCTTTCATTTCATGGCCCATCTACCTCATATGCCATGCTTTCCAGCTCTGCATGTGTACATGCCCACACTTGGTCTGCCTTCTCCATTCCCTTTATCCTTCAGCCCTCACAACCCTGTGGGATCTAATACAACTCATAGAGCTGCCGTTGGAAAAACAGCTGCCAAATTCTACACAATTTTCCAGAGTGCATTGATAATAAAGCCTCATGATTTCCAGAAATGTTCCTGCGGTATGCTTTTTAGGATACCTCCCAAGAAAAAAATATAGAGGGAGGAGCCTACTACTGGGTTTTGCAGATGAAGAAATGCTTTTTCAGCCTTGCCTTGGTATTTCATGTAATAGCATATTGGATAAGGTGAAATGGGTTGAGTAGCTATGAGATGCAGAGATAGATGGGGACTGTAGGTCAATGCCATTGACTTAAAAGGGGATTTTTCTTTCAGCTATCATCACTCTTTCACAAAGGTTTAGTTCTGGACCTGGGATGGCAAATAACAAAATTGCCTGAAGCTTCAATCTTACATAGCTTTGTGCATGTTTAACTTTTAAATGTTCAATTATTCTCAGTACAATAAAATTTACTCATTTAAAGTTAAAGGCATATACATGTTTCCAGAGGATCAGCATGCAATGTGGGTTTTGAATGAGAACAGGTTTTCACAAATACTCTTTGCTTGTTATCCTGTGTAAATACACATGTATGCAGCACGGTGTCGTTTATGATGCAGTTCATATTATGTGCCAAATCATGCATAATAGCAAAATACTGCGCACACATAATGAATGTTTTGGAGCAAAAAAGGTGTATAAGGTAATAATTACATAACCAGGACCTGTGTACTGGGAGAGAGGTGGCATTTGGAGTTGCAATGCTGAGACCACAGCCCAGGCCACTCATAGACTGGTGGTAACCTCTATTTTATATGAGTATATGTTTGTTCAGGACTCCCCTGACTGGGAGGATGTTCCAAAACCCTCCCTCATTGACAGTGAGCATCTTCTGCTTTGCAGCCCATTGCTGCATGTGGTCAGTTTGTACCCATCAGTTCTTGTGCCAACACTGCTCTTTCATTTAAACAGCTTCCTGCCTTTCCTTGAGTCTTCCCCTTCACTCAGGAATAGAGCTGTGCCCCAGACTAAACAAACCAAGCTCTTTCAGCCTATTCTCATAAGCTAAACTCTACATTCCTATTTTACCTGAAGAGTCCCATCCCTCCATCTGTTTCAGTTATCCTGTGGAACCCACCTTGCACACAGTCCTCCAAACTGTCTCTTGCCGGTGCTTTAGCTAGTGGCAGTAAGATCCCCCAATATAACAAAGGTGCCTTATAATCCATGGATACAGAGAGATATGGTTTAAACATGGTTTTAATGTTGCCATTAATTACAATACAGCATTATGTATGATAGCTTTCCTGGGTTTGAGTTAGAGATTTGGGTATAAAACCGCAGATTCTATGACATGAAAATATTTTATTATATACCATTGAATTGCCCTGTTTCAAATAAGGGATTAGGGGCACAGCAGGTGCCACCCCAAACTTGCCTAGCTAACAGAAGTATCTTTAAAAGTAAAGCACGTACTGTTAAAAGCAGAACTTTTCACAGAGTGTAAGCCTTGCAGAGACCAGAGAGCTGTCTGCTGAGTATCCAAAAACCACATTAAATTGCTTGAGCAAAGCAGCAGTAGACAGCAGCCAGCTGGGTACATAGCAGTTCAGTTTGTCTGTGTGCTAAAGATGAAGATGTTTGAGCAAAGGCAGGAGCAACAAACCTGTATTTATCCAGAATCAATGGCTGCCATATCCAATCCAGACAGCCTGCCAAGGCTGCGGCTGCCATCCCAGCACAGAGGCTGCCATGGCTGCTGCAAAGCAGGGGGCACGTGCAGTAATCCCAAATCCTGGTCTTGAACCCGCATTCATTGCTCCTCACCTGCCCAACAGCGTTTCTGTGCTGAACAAAATTTGGCTGAGTAAACAGACCTGGTTTTATCCTCAGCACAGTACACAAGTGCACTCTTCTGTATTGACTGTGCACAGCCACACAGTATTTCAATATGTAACTGTCTCCTGCACCACAGCCTACCTGTATTCCACATGTTACTCCAAAATCACAGCCACTGATATTTCCTTCAGTGTGCTAAGAATGATACTCGTATCTGTACAAAGTATGATTTTCAAAGTCTTGGAACTCATTCAAAGCAAAATCAATTTACAGAGGAACCTTCAAAAGTACTCTTCAATTAGGGAGGTTTCCCTACCAAATTTCAGCTCTAACCATTCCAGCGACAGAGTTGATCTGAAAGAAAAGCAAGAGTAATGTTATTTTAATAGCATGTGCACTTTGCACTCCATGAATACCCAGAAAATAGCTGAATGATTTCTGAGAGGGTTTTTTTTTTATTATGTAAAATCTTGAGGAAAAGATTAATCTAGACAACATCAAGCATAAATATGAAGATTTCTAAAAAGGATGGGTCAGTACTTGTAGATTTATTATGATCATCCAGGCTATGGCAACTTTAAGTAAAATATCCTTAAAATTGGAATCTAAATTTTTCCGTGTTTTGTAAAATTTAGGAATACCTGGAAAACAATTTCTTAAAGTGCTTAAATACATTATGGTGAATGTACTGGGCAATTAGAAGACTTAATATCCTTTCTTTTACAAATAAAAGGGCAAAGTAATGTTGTGTTTTAAGGGACTGAAAGCATTGAAACAAGACATTTCTATAGCAGCTACTGAAACGATGCCATGGGAAATTGGTGTGTTTGAGAATGTACATATGGAAAAAAAGAACAGAAAGAAAGTAGACAGGATTTAAGCTTTTCTAGGAACCTTTGAGTGCTAATTTCTACTGCATGCTTTATTTAAAGTCTTTTTTTTTCAGAAAAAGAAAGTTCATACATCAATCAAGTGTATCAGACAGTATAGTGTTTTGTATCAAAGCAGCCTATTTGAAACATCCAATATTTCATTGAAGCTTGGCTGCAATCACATTCAGTAAATATGAGAAACTCTCCTTGCTTTTTTAACAGGATGTTATGTTTGATATTTTAGGTTGGCATGACAACTGAAGAAATAGATTCCATTGTTCATCATGAGATAATCAGACAGAATGCCTATCCATCACCTCTGGGCTATGGAGGTTTTCCAAAATCTGTTTGTACTTCTGTAAACAACGTGGTATGTCATGGTATTCCTGACAGGTATTTCCTCAATAATGTACGTTTTACAGTGGGAAATTAAAATGTTAAACTGAAATTAATAAATTGTGTTTGATATTGAATATACTTCAGCTTAACTAAATATCATTCTTAAACACACTGTAGATGCAGAACTATGATGCTGATAGCTGTTACAGAAATACATGTGAAATAGGAAAAAAAAATTATCCTGTTTGTCCAGATACTTAAAGAAAAATAGTATATTGCATTTTGAATTTAGTGTGTGTGGGGAAAAAAAAACAGTATGGTCTGATTTTTTGTTCATACAGCAAAATAAGTATAGGCTAAGGAATAAATATATTTGAATTTAGGTGGGATTTTTTTTAATATTCTCAGTACATTCAGCTACTCACAAAGTAAAATATGAACCCTAGTGAGAGAAAAAATAAATATAATGGTAGATTTTTCAGATGTTGATATGTTTTTCTGGTAGTCGTTTCTCATTATTTTATATTCAGCTACACTTGTTCTCTAAATAGTTGGAGCTGAACATTAAAAAATGGTTATTCTGTTTGCTTCTGCCTTCCTTCATCACAAAATATCTACCCCTTGATTTTTTATGTATGTGTCATTAGGTGTTTATTCTTATATCCTCTTTGTTGGGAACTGTCTGTCACCATTATTTTTTTTTCTGTTTATGTTTCAGTCGACCTCTTCAGGATGGAGATATTATCAACATTGATGTCACGGTGAGTAATTCATATAAAAAATAGTCTTTGATCAACTTTAGAATCACTAGTAGCAACAGGAAGAATAGTGGATTGGAGATGGGGGATGCACAGATGGATGTGCTGTTTACTTCTGAGCCAAGGCACAAGCAGCTGGTTTCCTTTTTTGTTTTTAACTGTGTGTTTATTCCAGCTAGACCCAGGCCTGACTTGAATTTAGGACTGGAATCAGATGCACTGAGATCAATGTTGGCCTAAGTGAAATGTCAACCCAATCCTGCTATGTGTCATGTTTTTGAGAAGGTGTAATTGTTATTGATCCACTGTGTAGTTAATGCAGAGCACCACAGTACTGGGCAGCAGCTGAAGATAGATATGTATGAGATGAGCTAACATGAAGAAAGCCAGCATTTTTCCTTCACTCTGCCAAGATTGATCTTCCTCTTCCTGCTGATTTTGAGTGGGGCCTGACATTATCTTACTCTGTCATTAGAGGCTGCATTGGCCTGGGTATGTCAGTCTATTTGGACAGCAACTCTTTTGCTAGCAGTGTTCCCTACATTTATTAAAATCCCCGAAGGTAGTGTTGTGTTCCATTTCTGCTATAGAAGCCCTGAACCTTTTGAGCAGAAACAGAAATAGTGTGATATAACTGTGACTTAATATTTCCAGGGAATCATCAATTACAGCTATTTAAATAAACACAGGCTGCGTTTTCCTAGGAGCAAGAAAGCACAGGAACTGGAAACCTAATTCTCATTTCATTTATGAAAAAAAAAATTGTGTCTTGCAGAAGTTTTTCTTTTTTGCTGTGCATGTTTTTATTTTTCTGAAGTGCTGTTTATTTCTAATATGAGAACAGATTTTTTTTTAATCCCGCCATTATTTTGCAATAATATGTCACATACAAGGGAGTAGAATCTCCTAAAAACAAGCTTTCTAAATCATTAAAGAACCTAGTAGTAACTTGCAATTATTTTCATACTGGCAGAGTGAAGAAATCTTCAGCAGACCTACCTCTGAGCATGAGATTCAAGCTTTCTAAAATATTTTTTCTATTAAAATTAGGGTCAGTGACCTTTTTCCCATTATATACTCACATGTGATCCAGAACTGGATTTGGTTTGGCTTGGGTTTTTGATCTTTTTAAATTCTTTTCCATGTCCATACTTTCTAATCTTAGAATTCTGACTATCAGGTTTACACAGTGCAATCTAGCATTTTTAAACTTTATTTTTAGCCTTCATTTTTACTTTGGTGAACTGGTGTCGCTTTGCTCAGTTTATTAAACTAAATCAGTTTGTGACAACTAAGGATTTAAATCGTATTTCTTTGTACCTCCTTAAGGTTCATTTTACTTTTTGTTCAGTCTGTCGGGATAATAATAATAATACCTTAGATTTAAAAAAGTATAAACTCATATCACAGATACTTTCCTTGATAAACTAAATGAAACATTTTTATCTTTACATAGTGTGCATACATTGTCCACTCTGCTTGACAAATGTCCGACTAAAGGTTACTGGCCTTTTTGCAGACATATATTAATTTGCTTTTAATTTACTTTCATAAAATAAATCTTGACATTTCTGTGCATGTGAAGATTTCTGCAAGGATGGGAATTGCTGGCTATCTTTGTAAGATTTCTTTTATCATTTGAAACTGAACTGTGCTCTGTGTGATAATTGCTTAGTCCAAAACAGCTGAGGAAAAAAATACTACTTTTTCAGCATTATTAACTGATCTCTTAGCTTATTTTTAGTGAGCAAAACTGGGACGTTTCACAGCTGGACAGAATAAAAATCAAAGTAAATATTGCACAACAAATAGTTTATAATTGTGTACAGATTCCATAAAGTAATTAAGTAATACTCAGGTTGTTAAGTGTAAATACCTAGCCCTATCTACAAATTATGTGAACAAAAAATCCGTTTCAGCACAATTAAGATGGTAGCATTTCATAGATGAAATAGGAATTTTTTAGGCTTGAAACATGTAGACTTGAAAATGTGTTTCGGTATAGAGACAATAGTGTTATCCATTACTGGATCCTCAGCATAGTGCAATTTTCAGCCTATTGTTACCAGGTTAATGTTTCTTACGACTTGGTTCTTTCACTGCATTTTAAGGAAATAGTATGTTATAGTTGCTATGGTGGTAGTTTATTAACATCAGAAATATGTAATTGCAGCTGATGGGCTGCAGTAAATATTATTATTTGGTTTGTTGTTGGGGGGTTTGTTATTGTTTGTTGCAGGGTTTTTTTAAACTCTCCTCTGTTCTAAATCTGTGTTTGTTTTTCCAGGATGATGATGATGTTTAATGTTGGGGGTTTGTGTGTTTTACTTCCTAGAGCTAAAAACAAACTAGTTCAGTTTCAATATGAACTATCTGCCTTAAAACCTGCCCAGTGGGCATTAAATAAAAAATAAAAATAATTGTGGTCTTCTGAACTGGCAGAGGAAGGTGTAGAGCAAAGGACTGCAGCTGCTTTTTGCCAGAGCAACTGTGGCAACACAGTTGGGCCCTTGCTGGCACTCACCTTTCTTTAAAATACCCCTTGCTCCTAATGGCCTGCATTTTTTTTCATATCTCAGCCTGAAGACAAACCTGGCCTTGGGATAAACTGTCTGTAGTGTGGGGTTTTTGGGGTTGTGGGTTTTTTTTTTTCAGTTGGGAATCAACCAAAAAGAATGTGAGTCTGTCTTTCACTAATAGTTTGCCAGTGGCAAAAGTTCAGTGGCTCGAGCTCGGTGAGTAATTAGTTGTAGAAGGATAGTTGCCCACTGTTTGGGGGAGAAAAAATGTTTTAGAAGATCAAAACTGTGCACCATTATAATTTGTCTTTTTGTAGGGAAATATTGCTTGGTCTTACAATTATGGGCCTGCCTGCCATGTGCAGAGCTGCAAACCCCATTTTAATGGTGTGTTGAAGAGCTCCATAGTGCATAGCCAGGATTTCTTGTGCTCAACAGAGAATTTCAGGAGAGCTCACATTTAAAACCTATGAAATTGCAAAAAGCAAAGAAAAAAACCAATATGTAATTAATTCAACAGCATGTTTCATTTTCAGAACATGAAATTTTTCAATGCCACAGCAGTACATTTATTCTCTCAAAATTCATCTCTGGAAATCAAAAGTAAAATCCAATGTTAATGCCATGTCGTAGCTGAGAAATGAGATCAAAGAAAACCTGCAGCAGCTGACAGTGGATTTGATCCATGTTTTCTGTGGGGTTCACTCTGGCTGTTGGTAGCAGGGTCTGGCTCTCACCTCAGAGCTCCACTGGGGGCTGCAGACTGCAGACATTCACCTCCCTGCCGGCCACCAACAGGTTCCCCATGGCCAGTGCTGGGGCTCAGTCCCTGCCCCTCTGGGGTATCAGCAGGTCCCTGGCTGGCTGCAGGGACAGGGGCCAGGATGGATGGGCACCTGGCAGCCCCCAAGGCCTGCTTCAGCCCATCCACGGCCCCCACCCATCTTCCCAGAAGCATCCCAGTTATCCTCATGTCCTGTGGCTGAGCAGTGTCACTGCCTGATGCACTGCTGTGCACTGATGCACAGCTTCTGCTTTTGTTGAATTTTTAATTGGCAACATTGGCAACCCTTAGGCACCTTGCAGTCTTTCAAGCTTTTTTTCTTTTTTCCTCTGCAATGTTTTGCTTTTCCAGTCCTGCAAATATGACTCACCTGTCTATCTGTTGCAATATATAGCTTGTTCCTAGAAAGAATGGATTTAATTAAGACAACAATTTGTTTCTGGATGCAAAATGAGGAAATGTCTTTACATTTCTGCATATGTTTAGGTGTATTACAATGGCTACCATGGTGACACTTCTGAAACCTTTTTGGTGGGCAATGTGGATAAATCTGGTGAAAAGTTAGTGGAGGTTGCCAGGAAATGTAGAGATGAAGCAATTGCAGCTTGCAGACCAGGGGCTCCCTTCTCTGTAATTGGAAACACAATCAGGTAAGCCTTATATTGACAAGTAAAAGGAGGGCTGGCAAATGGGACAAAGGTTATTGGTGGTTTGGTATAAAGCTGATGACATGTTTTATGATTCAAAACCATCATTTCAGTCTGATATCAGTATGTGAACTGCCAAGCTATAATGTTGTTCCTTGGGTAAGAGGTATTTTTTTTAAAGTGAATTACACTAGGGTCAGCAAAGATAAATGTAGAAAAAGAGAAAGGTATTCATGAAGTAGATTTAAATTAACAGATGTAATTTGCGGTGGGCTTTTGTTTATTTTTTATTTGAGTGCGACAGTACACCACATCTGTCTAACAGTGTAAGACAGTCAGAAACCATTGTTTTCATTGAATGTTACAAAGGAATTAGTCAACATAAATAAGCTCTTTGTTTAAAAACTACGAAAATATTTAACTCGAGAGCTTCTGATCTTACAAAGAGCAGCGCCTGCAAACGTCACAGGGAAAAAAGAGCTGACACTGAGATTTTTCCCTATTTTGCATCTCTTCTAGCCTTCACATAAATGCAGTCATGACTCTTCTGCTGATGGATTTAAATAAAAATGCGTCTTAGTTTTTCGAAGGTACCTATGGATTATTTTTAAATGTTTGCCAAAAGAAAGAAATAGACATATATCATATACATTTCATTAAGCAATACTTCTTCGGACTGCTAATGGTCCCAACAAGCTATTGAATTCATTCAGATTACTTAAAAGCTGCAAGGCTTAGTCACCTTGAAAGGATGCTGCCTTTTTTTTTCTTTGTAAATCTTCAAATACTTTAAGAAAAAACGAGAACGGCAAAATATCAGTTAGATGTATTTATAGCTTTAAAAATATTGTAACAGAGTCTGAATCAAACTTTAGTAAAACCTCTTTGGGTTATATCTGAGAAGCTTTTATTGAAGATTTTGTATAAAATTGTGTTTTTGACAGTTTTAAATTATAGGCTAACTAGCCTGGAGAAAAAGGATAGTGTCTTTCTGTTCTTTCATAGGAAATGTTGAATCAGACCCCTACTGGGAAAAGAAATTTAATGCATATCTCACTATCTTACTGTCCATGAATATAATAGAAGTGAATTCAAAATGTAGTTTTATTTTTGCAAATGGGATGAGTCGATAGATGCACCTCATATTTTTGAACACCTAGGGTTCAACAAATTTACTGGTGGTGCTCTTGCATTTTAACAAAATTTATTCTTGAGTAGAAGGGGGCACAGAACACTGGATTCTTATTCAAGCATTCTATCGAGCTCTGCATTCATGGCTGTGTCTAAAGGGCATGTCAGCCTTTGATTCTCTCTGAGAGGTAATTATCCTTTTCCTGTCACGGAACAACAAATGATAGCTAACTACAGAGGCACATTTGCAGTAGTCACATTCATCAACTGCAGAAAAAAAATTCAATTTAATTGTGCAACACAGCTGCACATAGGCTTTTTGAGCATTTCTGTTGTTCTCCCTGTCTTGCTATTCCTCCCTCCAGATCTATTTTTTAAACTTTTTTTTTCTGGTTATTTTTTCCCCCTTTTTGTCTCTTCTTCCATTTTTACTCTCTGTACTTTCTTGTTAAAGTAATTTTCTTTTGTGGCTCTCATTCTTTTTTCCCCATTGAAGGCTATGAATGTAGAAAATTATCACAATTACTCATATAATTGAGCCTCTTTGTAGCAAGTGCAACTCCAGTAGCCTTTCTCCATCATGAAAATGGTTTCATTATAGGGTTTTTCATATTCTCTGACACCATCTACACAGAGGAACAGGCGTGCAGATGAGATGTACTAGGAACAGGGTAGATCAGTAAGGTCACAGTAGGAATAATTAGCTCTGCTATGGAAAGAGCATCTAGGCCTTTTACTGCTACATAAATGTACTGTCCATGGCTTTTAGTCACAAAAAAACTTACTAACAAATGGAGCTCCCGCCTACTACTTTGAAAAAAAGATTTGTATCAACACTACAATTTTCCATCATTAAGACTAATAACACAGAGCCTAGTATACATCAAGGGGAATAAAAAGAAAAATCTCACATTCAAGTGGCGGCTGGGTGCTGACCTTTGTTCCCTTTTTTTGTGTTCAACTTAACTCTTTACAAAAAAGAGCCACACGCCACACCAACATGCAGGTGAACTCCAGCTAGTGCTAGCAAAGCATGGCATTCAGTTGGAAAATCTGATAAATCTCCATGCAGGATAATGCATTTCATTACAGATTCACGACATTAATTCTAGCTGTTTAAAAAAAAAAAGGAACAAGAAAAAGAAGAAGAAAAAGAACAGTTGAATGTGACATTGGATTTTTGCTGTGTTGTTACAGAGGTCAGTTTACTTGCAAAATGTAAATATATAGTCAGTGTCCCCTTTGCAAAGCAGATTAATTGAAGCTAGTAGCTGTTCAAAACTGCATATGAAATAGCAGGTCATTAACTTTATTTCTCAAGGTTTTATCATGTTGACGATTTAAATGTGCTGATTTGTTTAGAACTACTTTAACACTCCCTCTGCTGAAAGCTCACCTTGGCTTGGTGAAGCTGTGTGTTTCAGGTTACTTGCCATTTGACATTTGCTTGCAGACAGACATATAATACATATATATATATATACATCAAAATCTCAAGTTTCACAAGAGTTAGATATTATAAATGCCTGAGAACAAGCACCTACAACCTGAAAACATTTAGGTCCATGAGAACAGAAATGTGTGTAGGTTTCTTTCATCAGTTTTTCTGCAAAGGTGCTCCGGACATATGCAGAATGTATCTTATGCACAAATAATGAGAATATTTCCTTTCTACAGTAGGTTTCAGAATAATTGTATCTTGGAGTAAGTTTGCAGTCAATATTCTAACATAGTCTTTGTTGTGGAAGCTCAGTAGCTGACACTGAGTATTTCATTGATAGCAGTTCATTCTCCCATCAGCTACAAGTTGCAAATAAAAGATTGCATGGAGTCGTGAGTTACTCTGCTTAGAAAAATTTGGGTCTTTGCTAACCTCTTTCTACTGGAAGGTATATCAAAACTATTGGTCAGTTCCAATGTAAATGGAATTGGTCCCTATGATCGATTTTCTTCTGCCGTTTTCAACATTTTCAGACAAAAATATATCTAGTTTGAAATCTGCTTTTTAGACAGTGAGTCTAAGTGCATGAAAGTGTTATGAGTGTAGAGAGCTAAAGAACTTAAAAGTGATGTTGTTCAATAAAACAAATTTCAACTCCTACAAAAAATAATAGTGATGAAAGTATTAATAAATGGTTTTAAATGGTTAACACATTAGTATATGTTTTGATATTAATTTAGAAAAATATAAAGCAGATTTTTTAAAAAAATCTGTTTCTATCAGATTATGCACATTTAAACAATAAGTGGCTCAGGCAAAATAAGTCATTTTAATGTCATCTGTGATAGATTTTCCTTGACAGCTACTGTAAATTACAATTACACTGCTTCTCTCTGCACTTGAAAGTAAGCATTGCAATAAATTATCTTTTATTTCAATCCATCATGTCTGCTTTCAGAAACAGGGAACCTCAAATAAAAGTTCAGCACTATTGTAAGAAAAATACAGTAATTTGTGTTCCAGTTTGAAACTAAAATGTACCTTTCTTTCAAAAAACAATTGTTGGCTTTCAAAAATATTACTAATTATACCTCAACATTTATTGTCATTATAGGGAATCCCTGAACTTGTATATTCCCTCAATCTAGGATTACTATTTCAGAAAAAAAAAAAAAAAAAAAACTTGAATATTTTCCCTGTAGAATTTTGTGATTTCTCAAATTAGATACTATAGTACTATTCAAAACAGGTATTTAATCACAAATAAATATAGTTTAGAATGAGTCTGGTTTCAAGACTTTTTTTTTTTTTTAAGTGTCATTCAGTGGTCATTTTGCTAATAATATAGCTAAGACAAACATGATTACTTCTAATTAAAAAAAAAAAATCAGATCCTTACATAAGAGTACAATTATCATGGGGCTGTTACCAGTTTCAGTGTTTCTCAAGTATATTCACTGCCAAGAAGGGTAAGACAAATTTGTTTAACAGCTTCAGCCATTCATGTCATCCAGAACTGTTTTGGATAAAGTTTCATCTCTGGTAAGAGAAGCTGGCACTGTGGGAGAAGCATCCCTGGCTGAGGCTCAGTTCGCCAGGATGCTCATCCTTGGCAGCAAAGCAGTCTGTGCCATCTTTTCCAGTCAGTCACATTCTTTCTTCCCCTGTGCCACCGCACAGCCCAGAGAAGCAGTAGCTATCAATGCTGAAAATGGGATTGTTTCACTTTTTTTTTTTTTTTTTCCTTTTTTCCTTCTGGGAGTGCTAAGAATACTAGACCAGACCTACCTTGTGGTTAAAAATGACAAAATTTGGTAAAAAGAAAACAAAATGCTCCTCTAGGTGCTTCTATAGGGTACCTGCACAGGACAGCCCCCTAAGGAAATTTTTTCAACCTGCTTTTCAGCTTAACAGGAGGGATTTATCACCCAAGAGCTCCTTTGAGGGGAAGCTTGAGTATCAGGGAAAGCTTTCTAGAGAGTCAGCACTGCCTGTTCCTCCTTTGTAGCAATTTCCCTGTTAGGCTGCTGTCAGGACAGCAATGCATGTCTCCACACTTATCCCTCCTTTCAGAGAATTAGCTGTTGTCTGGCAACATGGGAAGAGGATGCTCAGATGGCAAGTGACACCCATCTCTCCTGTCTCCACTCTCTGAGCATGACACCACCACATGACAGGCTCTGACAATGGCTCCAGGAGGATAGCTTGGCCCTCAGTGATGTTCCTTTACCAGCTGGGTCACTGCCAATCCATCCCAATGCCAGACACTTGGCCTGGCTTTGCCATCAGCAAAAAAGCTGCACTGCAGCTACTCTTGACTCTGAAGCCACTGGGCTGGAACACATGGCAGCAAAACATAAAATCAAGCATTAGGCTCACTAAATAATTATGCTTTTAATCCTGCCCAATTCACCTCTGCCCAAATATGCAACAAAGATCAATATGTGTGATAATAAATGTTGTCAATGGGTATTTTTAACAATTATTATTCTGAAGAACATTTTTTTCCCTCTTGATGCTGTCTTGTGAGGTCTACCTCTGCTGCCCCAGCATTTGCTCTGGAAATGATTTGCTGGCATGTGGCCCATCCAGGAGGAACTGGCAGACTGGCACAACCTTTCCACCAGCAGATGCCAGGCAGCCCAGCTCAGCCATGCCAGCCTCTGCCTCCTGCCTTCACTGCTCTCCCACTTGCAACCAGGGCTCCTCCAGCTGTCTAAGCTTACAGTGCCTGTCTGCAAGAAACATCTGATGAAGTTGGGATTGCAATCTTTAAGACTGTCTTATGGGAAAACCACAATGAAAGGCCCCCACTGACAAGTCCTGAGCTGGGCAGGGAGATGATGAGACCAAAACACTGAGCTGTTGTCAGCAACAAATGGTAAATGTGTGCAAAAATGCTCTGCTCCCTGGCATCTTGATTTTGTAATCAGATTTCACAGCCTGGGAATCCTGGAGACCAGAGAGGCTAACCAAGACCAATAGTTCAATTTGCTCTTCTCAGAGCGGTTTCAAAGTTACAGCCAACACGTATATTTGCAGGATTACCTTTGCAAGTTGTAGCTAGGATTAGCAGCTTTGTTTCATTATGAAAACTGGGTGTTTTATTGTAACTTTACAAGGATGTAAGAGCTCACTAAGATTTATTAAATACTCCAAAGTAAAGCTAGTAGTTGTGGAGGGAAACACCTCATAGGACCTTCTGAAGTGCATGCAAGTGCTAAAGCAAGATTGAAAGTCGCTGAGTTTAATACCTGCAGCTTATTTTCAGTGTGTCTCTTCAGGTCTGTTGACCGTGTTGCATTTTATTTAGAGAATAGCAAGGCTCTGTATGTAAACAAGAGGGAAGAAGAAGGGGCACGGTGTCTGTCAGTGTAGATCTCAAAGCCCTTGTGAGCTCCAGGATCCCCTCCAGGATCCCATCTTTTGATCACACACAGTAACCACTGAAGCACTGAGCTAACAGAGTTGTTTTCAAGCTGTTTGTCAAGAAAGTGGTAGAATTCACCATTGAGATGCATGTGAATCATTTCTTTGACTGCATGAGGACGGAGTGCTGCTATAACACTGCCTCCTGTGTGCCCTGGTGCTTGTGCACTTGGTACCCAACATGCAGCTCCTGCTGCTACTGCCACCCTCCTTGGCAGCAGCTGAATGCTGAGGCTGGAGCTTCCCCTGCTCACTGGAGAGTATGTAGCCATGGTGCTCAGAAGGATAGCTGCACTGAGAGAAACTATTTCTGTCTTGCTACGGAACATGGATTTTTCTGGAAGAAAAAATCCTGTAGCAATGCAAAAAATGACCATGCTCTGTCAGTGGTCAGGGATGCCATGTAAGGACATAAGCAGTGCTGAACATTTAATGTGATTGTATATGATTTTGCAAAAAGACTGGCAGAAAAAGATGAAAGAAAACCTTATCACATGTTGCATGGGTGGCTTCTCCTATCTCTCTTCAGAGAATCACTTCACTCATATGGGAATCATCATCTGCGTTGCTCTGGGCTTGGTCACTGGAGTTCATTGATTTTGTGTCTGTTTCTGAGGAATCTGGCTTTCTAACTCATCTCCATTCTCTGTACTTCTTGCTTGGCCTTCAGCAGCATCATAGCCAGCAGGCCAAGTCTCTGACCCACATATAGGGGACGTGATAGAAAGGCAGGGGAGAAAGTATTTTCCATCTCTAGTAGGACTTTTCATTGCATAATCCTTAATTATTCTATAAATTATTTATAAGGTTTGGACTTTGAGTGTAAACAAATGAAGCCCAAATTTCTAGCTTTATTGGCAATCCTCTTTGCCAGTACTTTGGAGTTTGGGGGTAGCTAAACCTGAAATTTCCATTCTTCTCAAGAGTTAATGAAGAAATGTGATCAGTCTTTATATCGGAGCAATGGGTAGGTAAAAGATAATACACAAATCCTGTTAAAACATGTTCTAAGGTCTGAACACTGCAGCATTAACCAACTCTACTCTCTCATTGCCATTTTACTGTGGTGGAGCAGCATGTCCCTCAATTGAGTAGCATTAAATTCTGGGACGATGACCCATGGGTACTGGAGCCAACACTGCAGAGTCTGTGGAGCCTGGTGTGCAGAGGGGATTACAGCAAGCTGAGGCCACTTTGCACCTGAATAAAAGCTACCACATGGGGATTAACAGGCTTTAATTTCTGCAACAGCTTTACCTTTAGTTGAGTTTCTTAACTTTTTCAGCTTTCCACCTGTAGTGAAACTGTGAGAGAGCATTTCCTAAGATGTAAACACAGATAAACCTGAAGTTCTTCAGTGCCTACCTTCATTCAAAGAAGCAAATGAAGCTTTTAATGTTATAGGCAAAATCTCTTCAGGCTGAGTGCCTTCCTGTCTTGCTCCTTTTTGAGTTTAGAAATAGGATGGGGATGGTATGCAGGGACAAAGGTAACTTTCTTGTCACTTCTAATCCATCTCCAGATCTTCCTAAATCTCTGCATTTTTCTGGTTTGGATACAGGCAGGCCTCCTGGCTGAGCTGCCTCAAACCACTCCATCCACCACTGCTTCCACCACTGCTTGAGTATGGGGAGAGCCTGAAAGTGAAGCCTGCAGACATGGGGTGGGCCAGCAGCCAGACGATACCCCATGTACCTCCAAGTCTTCCAGTTTTGGGGAACTGGGATGGGAATTTGCTTTCCTACCATGGGCAGGGCTTAGTGCCCAGCTATGGTCCCACAGGCAGTTCTCAGAGATGCTTCTCCCTGAGGCAGGCCATGAAAGGCAGGACAGATCTCGCAGACAGACCTGAAACGCTGTCATTGTTATGGTTTGTCTTTGCCTCTGTGGCAAATAGGTTCATTAGAAATATATTGTTATTTAGCATGAATGCATTTGCTGAACTTTCAATACGTTTTTATATTAAATGTTTGAAGTATTATGAAACCAAAGTAGTAGGGCTCTTAAATCTCCCTGTTGGCAGCAGGAGCCTCTTCTGCAGGAAACCCAGTGCAGCCCCTAGGTGTGCAGCACAAACTCTACGCTTAGAGACCTCGACAGAGGCTGTAGTTTGGTACTGTGCTGGGGCCTTGGCTGCCCGACTTGGCAACTTCGGCTGTGCCATCTTAAGATGAGTTCCCAGTGTGCTCGTGGAAAAGGTTACCCTCCACCGAGCACGGAGACAACACACTCCCGTTTTACCTAGACCGTAGGGCTGGCACGGGAGCTACCAGCCTCTCTTGGCAGGCATGTTAACCCTGAAGCCTAACAATGGCTCGGCCGTGCTCGTTCCATGGCTGTTTCGGAACGGTCGCAAAGTGGTGACCCAGTGTCGGTAGCAAGGCGGTAGCAGGGGCTGGGGCCGTCTAGGGGGGTGGTGGTCGAGGCACGCACTCTGACACGTCCTCTTTGCCCCCGCAGCTCCGTGGCATGGCAAGGAGGCTTCCAGGTCTGCCCATTCTTCATCGGCCACGGCATCGGGTCGTACTTTCACGGGCACCCCGAGGTGTGGCACCACGGTAAGTGGCCCCCGCCCGCCGGGCCCATGTTCCCCCGCGCCGCTCGGCTCCGCTCCGCCCGGCGATGAGAGGGCTCCGGGAAGGGGAGAGGGAGGGCGGTAAAGCGAGCAGAGCCCCCCCCCACACACACACACACATACACACCCCCACGCACGCTGCGGGGCCGGCGGGGAGGGGGATTGCCGGTGGGCAGATTAAATCTCTGGGAAGCTGGAGGGCATCCCCGGCCTCGTTTTCTGGGGTCGCGTGGGTATTTTAGAGGACAAGTGGCTCGTTAGCGGAGTTGTCGGGGCAGCCGAGCGCCCTGGACCGCCTCCCCCGCCCGCTCCGGGCGGCAGCCGCCGTGTCCGCGCCTCCGCATCCCGCCCGCGCCCGAACCGCGCCGGCAAAGTTTGTCACGGGGCAAAGAAAAATCTCTGCTAAAACATTAAAGTTCCGGGCCTGGACAGAGCCGCCGTCGGGATGGTCTCGCTGCGGCCGGGGTGGGATCGCTTTCGGCGGGTGCTCCGGCTCGTAACGGGGCTCGGGTGCACAGTACCTGCGAGCTAAAAAGGGGTTTAAACAAAGGGCTTGGTCGCGTTCTCTGAAAAAGAAAAAAAAAAAAAAAAAAAAAAAAAAAAGACCGAAGATGCATAAACGCGGTTTGTTTTGTTTTGTTTTGTTTTTCTTTTGTAGCCAATGACAGTGATTTGTTAATGGAAGAGGGAATGGCGTTCACAATAGGTTAGTAACTCTCTGCTATGGTTTTCTGTTAAAAAAGCACACATGGAGCAGCCCAGATCTGTAACACTTTTTTATTGGGATATAGAAATAACAGTGCAGACAGAGGGACGTCGGTGAGATTGACCTCTTAGGAAATAGATTAAAATACCATTTTAAAAATGCGTTACGAACTATTTGGATGAAATAATTTTCAAATTACAAGATTTAAATAATGAAATAATTATAAATTTTGCCACTATTTGACTCATAGTTTTGGCAAGGCAGAGACTCTGCCAGCACACTCGATTTGAGGAGGGTGAGAAGGATGCGATCGTGTCCCCAAAGCCGAGCAGCCTGGTGGCACTTAGTCATTGCTGCCTGCCAGAGCTGCTGTTGGGTTTGGGGACTGCGGCGGCGGTAACCAGCCGGAGCCTCGCCCCGCAGACTGATCGTGCTCACTTCCAGTCGTGGAGAACTGCTGGGGGAAAAGCCTTCTTTCTCACTGTGTGGCTAAATGGCGCGGCAATTAGAAGGAAATAAGAAAATTGTTGTTTTGCCGATTTAATGAACATTTTAAGCCTGTTTTAAAAATTCAAATATTTAAAACTATCTGTTGTTTATAAATGTGGTTGGAGCTTTGGTTATTATCCACACGGTCTTAATTAAAGCTTGATTAAAATTCCATGCTTTTACAAAAGAGGAGTGGGCAACTTCCTACCTTGCTATTTTGTCGTCCTTTTTAGTTCACATTTTAGTGTGTCAAGAGAATGCCAGCCCAGGGAGATGGGACCTGTGTGGAATGGGAGCTACCTGCTCCTGGGGGATACCCCCCCTTTCTTGCTTATTTCACAATCCATGCAGGAGTACAACTAACTTTAGAATACGTTTTGTTTTTCTTGCTGCAGAGCCAATAATAATGGAAGGATCCCCCGAATTTAAGATTCTGGAGGATAAATGGACTGCAATTTCTGTAGACAATAAAAGGTGCCTGATTTTATTTTTTGGTATTTCCTAAGACATGGAACTCATCACTGACAGCCCAAAAAAACCAGATGAGTTTCCAGACATGGCAAATATGTTTGCCCCCTCATAACTGCTAAATGTGAATTTCAGATCGGCACAATTTGAACATACCCTTGTGATTACCTCAGAGGGAGCAGAAATCCTCACCAAACTGGTGGAAGAAGCCTAAAGATGGAACAAGGAGTGGAGAGACGTGCTGTACTTCCGGGATTTCAAGTTTTGCTCGGGACAGAGGTTTCTGTAATTTCTGAGGGGAATGGGTGTTGCATAAGTCACTCCAAGGGACAGAAAAAGCAATTTGAGGGGTTGGTTCTGGACATAGTTTTTTCTGTGTATTACCTGGTGAGTATTTAATAAAAGTCCTTAGCATTTTTGTCACCCTTGGAGCAGCCAAGCACAGTCTGCAAGTGGCAAAGGGTTTGGGTTATTTGGGGTTAGGGGCAGAAAGTGGCTCCCCTCTCTTCCAATTCCTATGTGGGACAAATAGATATCAGGTGATACAGTCTTTAAGCAGCTGAGGGGACAGGGGAACAGCATTTTCCCTTTATAGCTGAGGTATGGAGTCAATTTGTCTTCACTGCGATTAACACAGTGCTGTTTCCCAGGCTGTAACTTCTACTAGGATGGAAAAAGTTTCCTGAGAGTGTCAGGCAGAGGGAGCAGATCCTTCCCAGCAGCAACCCCCCACTTCTTGCCTCTTTTTACACTGCACAAAAAGTGATTAAAAATGAGATGCAGAGCACACCTCTCCGGGGATCAATAATTGCCCTGCTTGAGAAATTAGCCAGTTTGGGGTAATCACTGCTCTGTGGTGCCCATGTTAGTTAAGGTAGAGGCATTCTGCACTTTAAGCATTTTATGGAGACAGTGAAGTTTGCAGTCCGGGAGATGAGCCCTGAATCCTGCACAGAGTTTGGAACTGATGGATCTCATGAGCTGTGGGTTTCATTCATGCTGTGCTCTCTGCACTCCTGTCCCGGGCCTGACAGGGATGCAGGGGTTGATTTGCACTTTAGCCAGTTACTGACCACTCTGTGGGGCCAAACAGGCCTGGCATTGGTATTTGGAGGCTACCAGAGCAGGACCTGGACCTGTGAAACGTGGGGTAGCCTTGGAGATAATTAAAGGACTGTCAGAAGTTCCCCAGGCCCACGGCCACAGTGGTGCGGTTTGGTACAAATAACTCGCCCCTCATTGCAGGCAGATGGGGTGGCGTGCTGAGGGCTGGCCAGTTGCACATTCAGACAACCAGCACTGGCTCCCTCAGTGGTCCTGGACAGAAGTAAGCTGCTTTCTTGCAGCCGTACTCTGCTGTTTGCTTTCTTTCAAGTACAGTGAGCTCTCAGCTCTAATAGTTTCTAACAGCAGCTTTTCAAAAAGCAGGAACCCCCCTCCCTGAATGCGGCTAACACCGCGGGGCAGCCACTCAGCTTCATCCTCCCAAGAGGAGGTTGGAAGGCCATAAAACCTGCAAAACAAACGATGCGGCCAAGTTTACAAATACAGAGATTAAACGGTGCAAAGGACAGTCGGCATTGACTGAAGGGACATGTATTTTGTTCCCTTACATTCCATCGCCCAGCCGCGCTGCCCCGTCTGAGGGGCGCTGGGGGCAGCTGGGTGTCCGGCGCGTCCCGGAGTCGCACCAGAGGCGCCTCCCGTGGATTTTGGCCACGCCGGGAGCCCCTGGATAGCACCGAAGGTGCCAAGCTTCTCACCACCGTCTGTCCCTCTGCCTCCTGTCCTGCTCTTACCGCGGCGTGGGATGAGGCGGGAACGGGGCAGCCGGGAGCAGGGAACCCCCCGCAGCCCGTCGTAGGGGGACTGCCGGCGGCTCCTGGCAATCACTGCTCTCTGAAGTTCCGCCGGTAACTCTGGTGGGACTGCGAGTTTCACCGGCCGCTGCGGAGCGCTGGCGCCCAGGCGGAGGCATTGATAGCGCACCTTTGTAATCCTAATTACGAACGAGACTGAAGAGATGTCTCGGCTGTTCGGGGACAGCCAGCGCCTCGCACAAGCCCGTCATGCAGAGGGTCTTGGCGGGCCAGCACGATGAGAGTCCCGGCGTGGCAATCGCTCTCGTAGGGTCAGGACCTCCTGTAGCCGCGGCCCCTCCGCGCCCGCCGAAGCCGCGCTGACCGGGGCCAGCAATGCAGGGAGGGGCGGGGGCTCTGCTCCGCAGGACGGGGCGAGCAGAGCCTCACCGACCGGTCCACGGGGTTTTGGCAGGGGCTGTGGTTCGCCCCGGGACTGCTTGTGTCCGGCCGATCGGAGGAGAAGACGGCAGCCCCGGCCGACGCGGAGCGGCCTCCCCTCTCTGCAGTTGTCAGGCTGGGGCCGGCGAAGGTGCCGAAGCTGCCGGGGTGCCTGTTCCCACCCGCCTCGGGTGGTCACTTCCATGGCCGGGAGGGCAGAGCTGGCTGCCGGGGGAAACACCGCCACTGCCGCTTCCGCGCCAAGCCTCGAAGAGTTAGTGAGAATGAACTTTATGCATACCGAGCAAAGCAAAAAAAAGCCCAAAACATTGAGAAGGGGGGAAAAAAAGGAGGAGGGGGAGAGAAAGGAGGTAAAAGAGTCGTTAGGAAATGGGCAATTAAAACCGACAGAGCCACTAATGAAAGAAGGAAAAAAAAAAAAAAAAAAAAGACTAGGAGCAGAGGGGCTCGGTTGTGCCAGCTTTGCACAGTCAGGGGCCGGCTGCTTCAAGGGCCGTCGCTGCCCGAAGGAGCCTGAACGCTATATGGGCTCTGCCGGGGGTGCCCCAGCCCCGCTGCTGGCGCTAATACCTCTAACAACATCAACGCTACGATTTGTTTTGAATATTCACTTTTATTGGTGTTCTCTCTTTGCCAAAACGTGCTTGATTACATAGATGTAGTGCCGTGATAACTGCGCACCCTAGACAGCCTAGGTGTAACCGGGAAAGTTCAGCCCAGGCCAGATCAAATCCCAGGCTGTTTAATGCTGGAAGGCTGCATGTTGCTATTAGTGTTAAATATATGGCTAATTATGCGTATGAAAATTAAACATCAGTGTTATGCTAATGGGGCCGCCTTCAGCTGTGGATCAGAGCACTTGAGACTAGCATTTAATCAAATGAATCAGTAACTAATACATCTGCACGTGTGAACTTTCACAAGATCATTTTCCTGTTACAGTCACACCGCAGAATTATGAAAGAAATAATTATCAACACTTTCTAATTATCTAGCAAAGTAATTTGGGATTCATCATGAGCTTTCTGGGGAGGATCTCCTAAGTCCCACCTCATTTACCGCTCACGCACGCGGAAGTTTTCATTTTAGGCTCAAATACGCCGTTGGGCCCTTTCAGGACGATTTTGTTTGGTCCGGTTGCCTTTTTCCCTATAAAACAATAACGGCAGCAGCCGGGCGGCGCGATCCAGAGGTGCGGGCGGCGCTGGGACCCGCGGCCCGGGACCGAGAGTCTCTGCGCGCCCGCGGAGTGCGCGGGCCTGGCGGGCGGGGACCGCTCGCTTTGTCCGCGGGTCCCGCCGCCGTCTGCCGGAGCGGGGCGGGCAGCTGCGAGAACCCCCGCAGCCCGCCGAGGCCGGCGGAGCGCGGCTGCCGCCGCCTTCGCGGCCAGGGGCGGAGAAGGGCGGAGGGGGTTGCGGTGCCTTCCGCCGAGCTCCGGATCGGCGCTCTCGGTGGTCGGCGGCTGGAGTGGGCGGCCCGCGGTGGGAGCGGGTTCCGGGCGGCTCCGTGCCGGGGCCGGCCGGAGCGGGGCGGGCGTGCGGCCGGTGCTCGGGCAGGCGCGGCGCTGCCAGCCCGGCTCTCCGCGCTCACCGGGGTCCGGGCGAGCCCCGAGCGCCTCGGACCAATCCAAAGCGATTATGCAAGACGGCGGACCAATCAGCTCCGCCGTCTCATGAATATTCATAGACTTGGCTGAGTCAAAGCTTTTAGGCGAGTTTGTGTAGATCTACAGCATCATGCTTAGACTTTTCAAAGAGACAAACTCCATTTTCTTATGAATGGAAAGTGAAAAACCCTGTTTCGCTTAAATTGGGTTCTTTCCTGTCCTGAGAAACACCACAGACCCCAAAAAGGCAAGCTGAAGAGAGAACACACACACAGAACAAGCGACAAGAAATGACCATGACTACCATGCCAGAGAGTCTAAATAGCCCCGTCTCAGGGAAGGCTGTCTTTATGGAGTTTGGGCCGCCCAGCCAGCAAATGTCTCCTTCTCCCATGTCCCATGGACACTATTCCATGCACTGTTTACACTCCGCGGGCCACTCTCAGCCTGACAGCTCGTACAGCACAGCTTCGTCCTTCTCCCGACCGCTGGGCTACCCCTATGTGAACTCGGTCAGCAGCCACTCGACCAACCCCTACATCAGTTCAGTGCAGTCCTACCCCAACAGCTCCAGCCTGACTCAGACCCGGTTAGAGGAGACAGGTAGGTGCACTTGGCTTTGGGGAGGGGGGGGAGGGGAGGAGGGAAGGCAAGGCGGGAGGGAGGGTGTTGTATTAAAAAAAAAATCTGTCGGGGAAAAAATTAAATTAAATTACAAAATATTAGTCAAGAGAGTTTGAGGATCACAGGAGACCAATACACAGAGCACACAATGCTTGTCTGGAAAAGAAACCAACCCAGATGTGCACGTATTAGTCTTCGTAATTATTTATTGCGTAGCGCTATAAACAATGTATGCAATTAAGGGTAATTAAACCTAAACTGCAGCCTGTAAAAATAGCAAACTTTCTCTGGGAAGAAGCCTGGGCTGCCATAATAGCCCGGAGCCTTTGTTAGCTTTACTCGAGCTTCACTTTTCTTCCTTCTCATTATTGTTATTGTTGATGTTGCTGTTGTTATTGTTACTGCTGCTGCTGCTGCTATTACTGTTACTGCTATTATTGCTGTTGCTGCTATTATTATTTATTCTGCATCGTTTGTTGTTTGTAGGGGCAGAATCGGAGAAAAGCACTGTGGTAGAAGGAGGGGAAGTTCGCTTTAATGGGAAAGGGAAAAAAATCCGCAAACCCAGGACTATTTACTCCAGTTTGCAGCTACAGGCTTTGAACAGGAGGTTCCAGCAGACGCAGTACCTGGCTCTCCCCGAAAGAGCCGAGCTCGCAGCATCTCTGGGACTCACCCAGACCCAGGTACAGCTCCGACTGAGCCGGGCCCTCTCCCGTGTCCCCTCCGTGCCCGCGCTATCGGCGTGGGAGAGCACACGCGTAACGCACACGGGTCACAGCCGCGGGCAACGGAGCCCAGGGCGACCCCTGTCCCGCCGCGGGGCCCTCCCGGTGCTGTGGAAGCCCCCGCTGGAGTGGGCCCAGGGGGCTCCCGCTGGGGGGTTGGCGTCACAAAATAACACAGCAGGCGCGGCGGGAATGAAGGAGAGAAGCTGAGAGGCCGCCGGGTGCGGGACTCCGTCGTGTCCTGGGAGGGATGGGGGGATGCTAGACCCTATCGAGGGATGCTGAGCCCTGCCCCGTTCCCCTTTGCAGGTGAAGATTTGGTTTCAGAACAAGCGCTCCAAATTCAAGAAGCTGATGAAGCAAGGAGGGGCCGCCCTGGAGAGCAGCGCCTTGACCAACGGCAGGGCTCTCTCGGGCAGCTCGCCACCCGTGCCTCCAGTGTGGAATACCACCTCCGCCTCCGGTAAGGCCTCGTCGGGGACCCCGGGCACCTACATCCCCAGCTACACGTCGTGGTATCCTTCGGCCCACCAAGAAGCTATGCAGCAGCCGCAACTGATGTGATTATATATACGTTTTTCCCTAACGCAAGCACTATCGGTCCCAAAAAGAATTAACATTATTACAGGGAAAAAAAAAAGAAAAAAAAAAAAAACTAAGTCAAATAAAAGGAAAGAAAAAATTTAAAAAAGGGGGGGGGAGAGAGAGAATTAAAAAAAAAGAAAAGGAAAAAGAAAAATACAAAAGAAACCCAAACAAACAAACAGGAGGTCTCTTGCCCATCCAGCCATTAGGACGCTGCACGGTAGCTCGGTGCAGGAGAGCACAGATGTGATGCGGGCCGGTTCCCACCGCTGACAGCTGACGGAGCGGCCCCGAACACGGCACAACAGCCTGGGAGCAGAGCGAGCGCCGGCCGCGGCTTTGTGGGACAATCAGAAAAAGATGTCTGGGGGGCGGGGAAGCCCTCTCCTCTGTCCTGTCTGTCTGTCTGTGTCTGTTGAAATGTAGGTCATTTATTTACTACACCGATCTGACGGTCTCTTCGATTGCAAGGGGGAAGGAAGCTGTACAATTTACCAGAGCTTCTTTCCCGCGACATTTTCTGTACCTTTTACTATCCATCTGTATATTTTTTGTTGTTGTTAAAAGGGGAAGACAGGGGGTTTATTTATTGATTTAAATTACCACTATGAGAGTGCTAGAAACAAACTCAGCTCGCTAAGCGTACTGCTTGGACGCACAGTTTAAACAAAACCACAGACGGCCCGTCGTCCCGTTTCCCACCCCCCCACCCCGCCCCCTTTTCCCCGAATAAATCACCACGAGGGAAGGATGCGATTTTAACTTTTACAATAACTTTTATACTTCGCTGGTGTGGAGAGTTTTGGTCCGAATGTTACGCATTTCTCGCGTATTTAACAAAGGAAATAGTGCGCATTGATTAGCACTCTGAAGTGGAATTGCAGCAGCTGCCAGCGCTTTGCTGAGGTGAAGCAAGGCGCAGAGGACGGAACGGGAGCCCGGAGGGCGGCGGGGGGGACCCACCGGGAGGGCGGGCGGACGGGCACACCCGCACAATCCCGGCGCGGCCTCCCCGCGCAAAGCCAGGCCGAGGTCGAAATGCACAAACCGACGTGCAGGAGCTACTCGCTGTACATATTTTATTCTTAATTATTATTATTATTATTATTGTTCTGTAAACATGTTGCACAAATTTAGCTTTTTAATTATTATTGTTATTATTATTATTATTTCCGTTCTGTTACGTGTGGCTGTAAAACATGATGCTTTGTGTACTGAGATCTTGACATTTTACTTGTGAAATTCGGAAAATGTGATAAACTGAGCTCGGCTGTGTTTAGTGTTCTATATGTCAAAGTTTAGTTTTATATTGAGAATGTTAACTTATTGCTTTGTATCTGGGGGAGGAAATGGAAAAAGAAAACCCACAAAAATCTTTGTACATAAGTTATAAAGTTTCTTTGAGACAGTAAAATTATGGTTTGGAAAAACAGACACGCATGCTCCCTGTCTCGTAGCGCGGCCGGGAGCGGGGTCCGGGCCAGGCTCCGCGCTCCGCGGCGGGACGGCGGTGGCCGTAACCGGGAGACGAGACGGAGGAGCGACGCGCCCCGGACGGGGCAGCCTGTCCCCCGTGCGCCCGGCCGGGCCCCGTTAGGCGGCGGCAGCCGTCGCCATGGGTCGCGGCACCCTCGGCGGAGGGGTCGCTCGGAGCCGCGGGGGAACCGGACACAGCTGCTGGGACGGGAAGGGGATGTGGTCAGGCCGGGAGAGCCCCGGCCCCCGTTCCGACAGCCGAGCCGGCTGCCTTCCCGCGCATCCCACGGGAGGCGAAGCTGTGCCGGTACCGCCGCGGTCACCCCAGCCCCGGACTGAGCCTTGCCCGCTCCCCGGGCTGGCGCAGCGCCGGGCACAACCCGTGGCTATTGCTGGGCTGCGTAAAGCGCTGCAGAGCGGAGGGAGCCGGCAGCAGCTGGGCTCGGCCGGCTGCCCGTGCGCTTTTCTGCCCGCAGGTTCCGCGGGGGATCGGCCGTGCAGCCCCGCGGGGACCGCGCTCACTCGGCCCGAGATACGCACCCACTCCGCAGTGCGCGGGGCCGGTGCGTGGCCGATGCGCGGCAGCGCGGCATCCGCCCTAGCGCGCACACGCGGCGTGGCGGCCCCCGGGAGTGCTGTATCCGACACGGAAAACGCTCCGCAGCTCCGCATTTCCCGCAGTGCCACGGCCCGAGAGCGGTCCCGAGCGGCCCGAAGGCCCGGGCGGAGCCGGAGGGCTCCGCGGCCCCGCAGTGCCCCAGGACCCGCACAGCTCCCGCGGCCGCTCTGCCGGAGACCAAACGCCTGTGACCGGGCCGAAGCGGAGTGGTCAAGCAGCTCGGAGTGCTTTAAAGATATATTAACTTCTAATTCAATAACGTCTTACTAACAGTTCAAATAGAGAAATCATCAGTTTTCTCTCAGCGAGGCGGTCTTGAGTTAGAGGCTATTATAATTGTACATTTGAAAATGTTAATCTCAATACAGGCCTAATTAATTCTGCCTTGTTGCTGACAAGTAGTTCATCAAATATCTGATTCAAAGATTTTCATAATGAGGATATTAATTAAACTATGAATAATCCAAAGGTGCTTATATTGAAACAATACCTCATTACAATGATTAAGCCCTGATTTCGAATATTATACCTTTACCAATTGTCACCCGGCAAATACAACCTTATGGATGAGCCTGTAAATGGCAAAATGTAATTTTGGGATATATTTTTCCTTGTTGGGGAAAAAAATAAAAAGTGCCCCTCATTTTCAAACACTTCTGAAATAGGTTACACACAGCTTAATGATGATCAAAATGACTCTTTTCTGCAAAAAAAGACCCCAAAGTGCGCGTACAGCTGCAAACCCAAGAGGGTCAGCATCATTTCACTGTATTCTCTTCTTGATTACAAGCCGAGCCCATCAAACACAACATAATTACAGTAATTTCAGGTTTATTTATTCTAATGCAGTTTCCCCATCTCTCTGGTAATTATGAGCAATTTTTTCGCCCAGGGAATCTTTTTGCATTAACAAAAGAGATAACGCACTGAAAGCCAAATTTGCTGTGCATTGAGAAAAGCGAAGAAAAAAAAAATAAAATAGGTGCGAGCTGCCATCTCTGCAATTCTCCTATATTGGAGCTCTGCAAATTGCTTGCAGGTGTATGGAGCAGAGCTGTCAATAGGAAGGGGCTTCCAAATTAGCAAATGCACAATGTTGAAGTAATGAAGACAGACTTAGCAAAATTGCCAAACAACAGATACCTCTTTAATATCTTCCACCCAAAAAGAAAAAGGGGGAAAAATCCCCTTGGAGTGTCCCTGCGAACCCCCTTCAATAGCTGGGGATGTTGTACATGTGTCAATCTAATTGCAGAGCACAGAGCAGCCCCTGAAACTAGAAAAAAAATCAAATATCAGAGCCCAAGCCCGTTTGCATTCGGAATTTGCTCCCTTCGTTTGACAGAGGGGGATAAGAAATCCCCGCCGCCGCCCGCTCCGCTCTCCCCGCCGCCGCCCTCCTACCCCGCTCCTGCCACCACCGCCACTCTCATGCCAGTGAAAAAGTGCCATGTTCCCCCCCCGCGCCGGCGCCTTTCCCCTCCCGCCTCCGGGCTCGGGACCGGGCAGTAACGCTCCCCTTCCCAAGGAACCGACAAACGCGCACCACGAAACCACCGCCGAAAACCAGCGAACGCCGGCGCCAGCAGCCCCCGGCAGCGCGGCGGTCCCGGGCGGCGAGAGCCCCCGAGCCCCTCTGCCCGAGCCCCCCTGCCCGCACTGGGCTCCGCGCCTCGGCCCGCGGGATGCTCCAGCGCGGCTCGGCTCGGCTCGGCTCGGCTGTGAACGGCATCCCCGCCGCCCGGCCCGCTGTCCCACTCCCTTCCTCTCCCCGCTGCCGCCGGCGGGAAGTTTTGCGGGGAGACCGGGTCGGCGAAGCCGCCGCCGGTATTTCCCCCCCTCTCCCGGCCGCGCGGGGCATCCGTCCGCGTCGCGCCCCGTACACTCACCTACCCCCTCGAGAAAGGAGCCTGTGTCGCCACCCTTACCTTCCGCCTCAGTCCCTGAGGCTCTGGGCACAAGTCTTTGCTTTACAACAAACCAAAGGACCGAACGCGGCTTTTTGCTATGAAAGTTAGAAGAACGAGAGAGTGTGTGAGAGAGGGAGAGGATCGGGGAGGGAGAAAGAAA